>LPNX011139090.1:454716-553861 GCA_001517045.1 Pseudotsuga menziesii
CGAATAGTCACAAGGATTTGAAGTTGAAGACAGATGGAAGCGCGTATGCAAGTTGAAGAAGGCCCTCTATGGCTTGACACAAGCTCCCAGAGCTTGGTATGGAAGAATAGATAGTTTCCTATCGAGCATGGGATTTACCAAGAGTTAAGATGATCCTAACCTTTATCTCAAGGTTGTAGAAGATGAACCTGTCATCCTGTTATTATATGTGGATGACTTATTCTTGATAGGGAATGAGAAACAGATCATGGAAAGCAAGAAGAAACTAGCAGAAGAATTTGAGATGAAAGACCTTGGGTTAATGCATTATTTCCTAGGTCTGGAAGTATGGCAAAGTTCAGAAGGAAAGTATGAAGTAGAGATATTGAAAAGATTCAATATGTTGGAATGCAAAGCCATGGCTACTCCCATGGATTCCAACCTGAAGTTGTTATCTGATGACCCATCAAAATTAGTGGATGTAACTCACTACATACACATCATTGGGTCATTGATGTATTTAACAAATACCAGACTAGACATTTGTTTTGTTGTGAACACCTTAAGTCAATTTCTTGTTCAACCAAGACGGGTTCACTTAGTAGCTGCAAAACATGTGATGAGATATATGAAAGGGACTATAGACTTTGGTCTATACTATGATGGTAGCCATGAGTACAGATTGTATGAATACACATATGCAAATTGGGGCTGGAAATATCTTAGATAGAAAAAGTACTTCAGGTGGATGTTATAGTCTGGGATCTGCTATGATTTCATGGTTTAGCAGAAAACAGTCTAGTGTTGCTCTAAGCACAGCTAAAGCAGAATATATAGTAGCTTGCTCTGCTAGTTGTGAAGCCATATGGCTTCGAAAGCTGATGTCAGGATTATTCAACCTAGAGTTGGACACTACCATGATTCTATGTGATAATCAAAGTTGTATATAGATGACAGAGAACCCAGTATTCCACGATAGATCGAAGCACATAGAAATCCGGTCTTTCTACAAACTAGTGAAGATGCAGATGATGATGTTTCAGTATTTACATACTGTAGATGCAGATGATGGTGATTTAGTATTTCGACACTGAGATGATGATGTTTCAGTATTCCCATACTGAAGATATAGATGATGATGATTTCAGTGTTCCCATACTGAAGATATAGATGATGCTTTCAATATTCACATACTGGAGATACAGATGGTGATAGTTCAGTATTCACATACTGAAGATGTAGATGATGATGGGTTGGATGATGATGTACTGACGAAGCCTTTATCTCGAGTAAAGTTCGAACACTTTCGAGACAAGCTTGGTGTTGTTTGGAAAGACCTTCCTTGAAAGGGGGAGTAGTGATGTTGCAATGGGATTGTATCATCCTGGGACATATGTCCAGAAGTGATCCAGAGACCTTTGTCTTCGAGAATGAAGAGGGATTGTATCATCCTGGGACATATGTTCAGAACGGATCCGGTGAACTTCGGTCATCGAGAAGGTGGCAGGATTGTATCATCCTTGAACTTTGGTTCAGAACGGATCCGGTGAACTTTGGTCATCGAGAAGGTAGTAGGATTGTATCATCCTTAAACCTCGGTTCAGAATAGATCCGGTGACTTCGGTACTCGAGAACGTGTGTTGATCCCGTAATTCCAATAGGAAGGATTGTCTGAGTTCCACAACTGTGTTGATCCTGTAATTCCGAAAGGAATGATCGTTAGTAACTCTGTAAAGACCTAAATCCTGTAATTCCGAAAGGAAGGATCATTGAATTGATCCCATAATTCCAATAGGAAGGATTGTCTAAGTTCCACAGATGTGTTGATCCCATAATTCCGAAAGGAATGATCATTAGTAACTCCGTAAAGACCTAAATCCCATAATTCCGAAAGGAAGGATCGTTGGTAGCTCCGTAAAGACTTGATCCCATAATTCCAACATGAAGGATTGTCTGAGTTCCAGATGTGTTGATCCCGTAATTCCAATAGGAAGGATTGTCTGAGTTCCACAAATGTGTTGATCCCGTAATTCTGAAAGGAAGGATCGTTAGCAACTCCGTAAAGACCTAAATCCCATAATTCTGAAAGGAAGGATCGTTAGTAGCTCCGTAAAGACTTGATCCCGTAATTCCGAAAGGAAGGATCGTCTGAGCTCCACAAATGTGTTGATCCCGTAATTCCAAAAGGAAGGATCGTTAGTAACTCTGTAAAGACCTAAATCCCGTAATTCCGACAGGAAGGATCGTTTGAGTACCACAGACATGTTGATCCCGTAATTCCGAAAGGAAGGATCATGTTGATGTTTTGATGATGATGATGTTGATGTTTTGATGATAATGATTTTATGATGATGATGATGTACTGATCGAAAGATCCGAGTGTGATGATGATGATATTTTGATGTTTTGATGATGTTGAATGTTTTGATCATAATGATGTTTTGATGATGTTGATGTTTTCATGATGATGATGTTTTTATGATGATGATGATGTACTGATCAAAATATCAGAGTATGATGATGATGTACTAATCGAACGATCAAGAGTATGATGATGATGATGTACTAATCGAAAGATCAGGGTGTGACGATGATGATGATCAGTATGTGATGATGACGACATACTGATCAAAAGATCAGAATATGATGATGATGATTCTGTTCGAGAGTTGAAGTATGATGATGGTGCTGATCACGATGTTACTAATCAGAATGTGATGATGTTGCTGATCGAAAGGTAAAAATGCTAAAGATGTCTTTGCTAATCGAAAGATCAAAGTGCTGAAGATATTGCTGATCAAAATGCTGAAGATATTGGTGATGATCGAAAGGTCAAAGTGCTGAAGATGTTGCTGCTGATAGAAAGGTCAAAGTGTTGAAGATGTTGCTGAAAATGTTGCTGATCAAAAGGTCAAAGTGTCGAAGATGTTGCTGATCGAAAGGTCAAAGTGCTGAAGATGTTGCTGTTGATCAAAAGGTCTAAGTGCTAAAGATGTTGCTGAAGATGTTGTTGATCGAAAGATCAAAGTGTTGAAGATGTTGCGGATCAAAAGGTCAAAAGATGCTGATGTTGATTAAAGAGTTGATGTCGTCAAATATTGAAGACGAAGACTATATGATGTTGAAAAGCTTCCAATGATTTATAGATGTGTTACCCTGATGATGTTGATGATGTCCTCTCCTACTATTGTTGTTGTTGATGTTGTTGTAGAATACCCTTCTCGTTAAGGGGGAGTGTTGAAATATTGTAACTTTGAAGAATATTCTATATGTATCTTTTGTGGTACTCGATGGTCCTACCGGGAGAACCACTTGTATTATCTTGTACCCCGATGCTTCTAATTGGAAGAACTAATAAGAGTCATGAGGTTGTCCCCTCTATTTGTAAAGGTGGGTCATTAGCACCCCAGTGTGGTTACTTGAGCCTACATGTGTAACTCGAGCCTACATGTCGGATGAGTTAATTCAAGTGAACGGATGAATATAAATAGAGGTGTGGTGCCCCTCATTTGTGACACACACACACTCACTTGTGTAGCGCATTAGTGGAGAAGAGAAGTAGATGGAGAAGGAGGAGGATCAGGCTTTGATCTCCTTGTTGGTTTTATCTTTTATCTTTTGGGGCATCTATATTGAGGAAGCTTTTGCTTGGTTTTTCCCTTTAGGGTTTTCCCAGGATAAATCTTTGTGTTCTCCTTTTGTATGGTTGTGCTTGTCTATCTTTCAGTGATCATGTTTATATGCTTTTGTTATGAAATCGAAATGAAATACTAATGATCTAGCTTAGCATATGAAAATTTAGCAGGTACTACTTTAAGGGGTAACAATAGAGGTTACAAGGGTTCCCAACCAAGTGACATGGCTTGTATTTTCTACATGTAAAACGCAAACTAGGTATACAAAGTATAAATGCAAAAAACAAGATACAAGAGACGATTAAGATGAAATATGTGAATTATACCTTCGTATTAATGATTTGTTAGAAGAAATAAAGCAATGTTCACTTGCATATTGAGGTGGGGAAACCTTTCTTTGAGCAAAGCTCCAAATACAATAATACTTGGTGAAACATCCATTAGCCTCTTAGATATTTAAATAGATTCTCAATAGAAAAAACCCTAGCTACTTATGGTCTTATCATTAATCAGCATCAACTATCTAGTGGGAATTATTTACTATTAAGATTACCTTTTTACATTAAACAACTATCCACCAACCGTCCATTAGTCCTTACTCAAAGAGTATGGCCACATACATTGATTGACTAACTCTTAGGTACCCTAAAGTAGTGAGGTTAGGATAGGACCCTCACTTCTATTCTACGGAGATGCCTAGCACTTACACAGGTTGTCACCATTGTTATGTGTACTAGTGAGACTTGAACCTTGTAGCAACAAATCAACACCCAACTTTCACTAACCCAAAAAGCCACAATATAATCTTATTTTAAGGAAAAAAGATATTAACTTTGCAACAAAACTCACTTTTATTATCTAATTATAGTTTCTTCTTCCTCTTCATTTCACTATCAACTAATCATCTTACATTTCTCATCTAAAGAAAGCTTTGTTTTTAAGTTGTCGATTTATTTCTATAAAGTCAAATTTTCACTTAGTGTGGAAGATGGCATCTATACATGGGGTCATAAATCAACTATTACAAATGGGTTGGAAACCTTGAAATACACAATAAATTCACTTCCTTGGTGAAAGATTTCAAGGTGAATATTTCACAGTAGCTACTCTAAAACTTAGAACTGACCCCAAAAGGTATCAATCTTGTATTGCTAAAAGACAGAAAATTAAGCTAAAAATATTGGTTGGAATGGTGATAAAGCTTCTATTTTTTTATTGATAAAGGGAACTAATCAAAGTATCGTTGTTAATATTGATAAAGGGAACTAATCAAAGTATCGTTGTTAATGGTTAATGGTCAAGTAATTAATAAGTATATTATAAATACCTATAATGAATTTCATAGAAGCCTCTTTGATTCTCACTAGATTTAACTTTTGATAAATTTCAAAGAAGAGTTGAATGACTTGGACATTATCCCAATAAAACTCTCTTTAGAAATGAGAAACACTTTGGTGACGCCTCTTCCTTTGGAAAAGATAAAAAGGGCTATCTTACTTAATGCTATGTTACTGAAGACAGATATGAAAATTTGGACTTCACAATTCAAGCATTTTTTCAATTGTTACCTTTAAGTTTTTAGTGTTGGTATAAAGTACGAGGTGCACAAGGGGTTTACTTAGTTGTTGATCAAGGATAAAGTTGCTAATGATCAAAAGCTAGAGACAAATCACCTTTCTAACGTAAAATCCTAGTTAAACTCGTTGCTTTTTATGCTATGGGAGTATTGTTTGTAATAGTTTCTCATATTCAAACAAGCATGTAAGAGGAAGAAACCTATTAGGGAAAATATTTGGGACAAAATATAGGCATGGTTTTGATGATTTTGAAAAGGTTGATGATATCACTTAGTGGATTGTTATGTTGTATGCTTTAGATTTTGGTAAGAAAGTTTAAAGGACAACAACAATTTTATTATATGATGTTTTTACGAATATGAAACTTAACCACGAGCTTTTTTATCTTCTTTTCCTTTAAAGGTCAACAAGGCAAGGATGCCCCCTTCACCTCATTTGTTTTGCAATAAAAAAATTCCCATCACATTCTTGGGGAATTTTCCATTGGCACTCCTCCAAAAGTTTGAAGTCTTCCCACTAGTTAGGGGTACTTGATTTTTAACTTCAACGACGATAATATCAAACACAACATTTACCAAGGAGAATCAAATTAAATGGGCAATAAATTGCTCTCTCAAGTTGATTTTTCCCGGAATGAAAAGCCTTTCAAGTTGGAAATTTATACCTCCCTTAAAGGTAACAATATGTGTGGATATACCTTTTACTTTAGAATCTTCCTTTAAGGTTATAAAATCAATCTTGATAAAATTATTTGTAAGCTCCATTAAATTGTTCTTTGAAGAGAAGATTTCAAGTTTGTCAAGAACTTAGCTTGCTTGTTAGCTTGCTGGGTGGTAAGCTGGAGCTGGCCGTGGAGCTGGAGCTTGGAAGCTGGCTGGATGGCAAGATGGAGAGCTGGTATAATGGGTAAAGCGTATTTAACGGAATGTGTAATGCGAACTGACTTAGATCTCTCTAGCCAACAGAATGAATGACCTTCATTGACAAGTTCATAAGCAAGTTTTTTGCCTCTATGTTTTCTCATTTCTTCGTATTAGAGACACATATTTTTACAATCGGAGAGGATTATGCGAGATTCTTTACATTGTGATGGTCAAAAAGATTTAAAAAACAGCATGAAGAAATGAATAAATTGTACATTTTTTCCTACAAATAAAAGAATGCTTGGGTTTAAAAAGATAAATCCATAAGGTTTTGATATCACTTGTAAATTGATCATAAACTCGTTAAAAGGTACATTATTAATACAAGCTTTACTAAGAAACAAAAGTATATAGGAACTTATGTGAAGAATTTGAAGTTATGGTCGAAGGTTATTTTTCTAAAAGTCATTCTAGAATGCTAAGTATTGTTAAGAATTTATTTATTGCACCTTTTCATAGTGAATAATCCTAGAGTTTTTAGAAGAATAGGCTCTTGGTAGAACTAGGTGTATAGGAAAGTGTTTGGGTTTTTAGAAGAATAGGCTCTTGGTGGAACTAGGTGTATAGGAAATTTTTTGGGTTTTTAGAAGAATAGGCTCGTGGTAAAATTAGGTGTATAGGAAATTCTTTGGACTTATTTAAAGGGACTTCAAATGAAAGAGGTTGAAATGTAAGCTAAGATATGAAGAATAAAGGATTTATATATTTGTTTTCAAGGATGTTAAGGTTGTTAAGTTTAAAACCTAAAATAATTGATCTGTTTAGGGATCAAGTCACATGCATTAGTCAAATTGATTTCTATGGCAATATATTTCTTGTAACTTTTCCTTATTTTCTGACACCCTTATGGACATTAATAGGCTTAAAACGCTATTTTAGATAGGGAAATGTCTTGGAGAGAGACATAATGGTGTACGAGACACTACTCAAAACCATGTCTTCTTTGAGTGGTTTGGAATGAAATTGATTTTGAATTAGGTAACTTATTGTAAAAATCCCTCTTTGGTAGGGTTGTAATAAATTCTAAAAGACTCAATCAGCTTTAGTATTTTTCAAATATTTCTTCAGTGTTCTGCATTTTTTGGAAGACCAATAGTTTGCCAAAATTTATGGTCAAACAAACTCAATGTTATAAAATCCCCTAGATTTAGTTTGACTTAGTTTGACTTTCTATAATGTTCATGCTACAAAAATTTGGATGGAAAGTTAAAAATGTAGTTCACTTTACTAAACAATAGACTCACCGCCTTTGACTTGGAAGTCATCATTTACCATTACGTATTATAGGATTTGTTTGAGTTAGATATTGATTTAGTTCAGTTTCGATCATTTTCCAAAACAAGTAATACTTTAATTAGCAATTTGCATTCCCTCTATAACGATGATTTTAAATGTGGTAATCAAAGTTGTTATAATTTACATTCCCTCTATAACAATGATTTTAAATGTGATAATCAAAGTTGTTATAGTAATGAGCGTAAGCAAGATAAATTAGGCCCTCATTTCACTTGGAAGTCATCATTTACCATTACGTATTATAGGATTTGTTTGAGTTAGATATTGATTTAGTTCAGTTTCGATCATTTTCCAAAACAAGTAATACTTTAATTAGCAATTTACATTCCCTCTATACCAAAATCATGATTTTAAATGTGGTAATCAAAGTTGTTATAATTTACATTCCCTCTATAACAATGATTTTAAATGTGGTAATCAAAGTTGTTATAGTAATGACCGTAAGCAAGATAAATTAGGCCCTCATTTCAATTATTTCCTCTCGCTTAATACAAGATCATTTCAATTATTTCCTCTCGCTTAATACAAGATCAGTTTTCGGTAGGCTAAAAGTATTGGCAAGAGGCATTACTCAAAATTTTGAGAATCACCCCCCACATAATGTTTAGAAGGTGGGGCACTGATCAAATGGGCAATGGATGATGATAGGTGGCAATAATTATTTCCTCTCGCTTAATACAAGATCAGTTTTAGGTAGGCTAAAAGTAGTGGCAAGAGGCATTACTCAAAATTTTGAGAATCAGCCCCAAATATGGGCAATGGATGATGATGGGTGGCTTGCTCAACATATTGTTGGGGATATCGTAATACTCGATTAATGTTTGTGCAACGACTTTTTTATTGCTACCAACTACGTTAACAACCCCTTCCCGTTTTTACCATTATTGTCAAAAGAAGAAATGGTTGTACCCATTGAAAAATACCTTTATTTAAGTCTTCATTCTTTGAATGGGCTGTTGGCCGTGCCGCTTTCAACACGACGTAATTGGCTGTGCTTTCATCACAATGAAATGGTCAATTGGGTATGTGGGTAGGGGTATAGGTAGCGGGGTTGATGTTACGGACTTACTTATCAAACCACGGGTTGGAATCCATATTACATCAGGTTTAAGAAAGACAATCAAGAGAATAATATTAGCATGGTTGAATTACATGTACTGAAGAAGGGTTGAATGCTCCAGGGAATCAAGTAAATGTTGAAATTTTCTAATGTTTGATCTGTTGAGGTTCTTGTTGTTATGAATTTTCATGCATTACTTGCTTTTAAACTATTGAGCTTCAGTGGTAAAACTTTGTTACTCACATTTTCTCAGTAGTTTCTCCTCTTAGTTTATGTATCCATAAATACAATGTTCTTAACAATTTCATATCTGTAGCCACTACACGGCACGGTCCTTTTATTTTGATCTTAAATAATGACCTAAGAATTTTATTGTGATATTTAAGATAAGACTAATAATTGATTGTAATTCCATGGCTGCTAGTGTGCAGATATGTTTTTGGGGTCTATAATTTACGAGTAAAAGAGAGAGATTAGTCTCTATTATAGATATCTGATGTTGCTCACCTGCTTTAGTATGGGCAGAAAAATAATCACAGCATCACAGATGAAATAAAACATGAACCAGAAAAAGAATTCAATATGCAAGGACACATGTTTTTCCCTCCATTGTCGAGAAACATTTAATTAGGAAAAAAATTAATATCCATTAGAAAAAAGCCCAATTTTTCCCTCCATTGAAGGGCATCATTTTACTGGCTAACACCTCATATCAACATAAGCAAAAAGCTAAATTGCACATTGCCAACCAACTATAAAAAACTAATAGCACCACCACAATCCAAAGAATTTAGGGAAGCTTCGTCAAACAGAAAGTGAAAACAAACCTTCTTTGAATCCAACCCCTATGTATTCCAAAGCCAAACTCCTCTCAAGCATCAACAACTTCAAGCCCTTGTCTTGCATCTTTTTACCATAATCAACCATCAATTTCAATATCACTATTGCTTTCCCACCACAGATAATTAAGAACAGATATAAAACTATTTTTGCCATCATTAGCAGCCAAGGCACTCCTTTTACATTGCCCATCTTGAGAATAACATTCATCCAACCCAGATTAATAACACCTTATGTATATGCCAATATCCTATAACCCTATCTTAAATTATCCCTCTATAACATCACGTATACAAGCCTTTAAATGCAAAGGTTTATCTAACATTGGTTGCACAGAGACAGCTATCCTAACAATACCCCAACTACATCTCACACACATTATTAATCAATGTAATTATGTGCTATCGTCACCTGTATGCATTCGTTTGGTTAGTATCTGTAACCTACTAATCCCTGTGGTTTGCTCACTTCTACAGTTGATTAGCACCCATAATCATGTTAGATAAACCCCATACCCATTTAAATATGGGGTTTGCAGTTCACAAGAGGTGTGATTTCTCTTAGCATATTTTCAAATTGTTTATCTAACGTTGATTGCATAGACACAGCTATCCTAACAATACCCCAACTACATCTCACTCACATTATTAATCAATGTAGATATGTGCTATCGTCACCTATATGAACTCGTTTGGTTAGTATTTGACTATTTGTTACCCTTTTTTTGTTGATCTGGAACTGCATTAACGTTTTTTAATGCTCAACGTTTGTAACCTACAATCCCTGTCTGTAACCTGCAATCCTTTTCTTGTTGATCTGGAACTGCCTATTTGTAACCTACTAATCCCTGTCGCTTTCTCACTTCCATTTTTACACTTCATTAGCACCCACAGTCATGTTACATAAACCCCCTACCCATTTAAATACGGGGTTTGAAGTTCACAAGAGGTGTAATTTCCCTTAGCATATTTTCAAATTGTTTATCTAACAATGATTGCATAGACACAACTATCCTAACAATACGCCAACTACATCTCATTCACATTATTAATCAATGTAAATATTTGCTATCGTCATCTGTATGCATTCATTTGGTTAGTATTTGCAACCTACTAATCCCTGTCGCTTGCTCACTTGCATTTTTACACTTGATTAGCAACCACAATCATGTTACATAAACCCCCTACCCATTTAAATATGTGGTTTAAAGTTCACAAAAGGTGTAATTTCTCTTGGCATATTTTCAAATTGCATTATTCCTATCATCACAGAATGGCATGCCTAAGGCATTCATGGAAAAGTCCCTTGAAATATAACCACTAATTTGCTAGCCATCATCTTCATTCTGCATGCATTTATAATTGACTTGCACCATGATATATGAGTGATCAAGAAAGACAATTGTTTGTATATCATTTCCAACAAAATCAGTCACTATTTTGCAAGCGTTTAATCACCTGCAATCTATGGCATATATTAACTATAACTATAGGATAATTCCTTTGTACAATTGAAGGTATTCTGATAGTTGACTAATCTAAAGCACAGAGGGAAGCCAAACAATACTTATACCCATACTGCTACACAATTTACATGGAACAAAACACCAGCATATCTGCAAAGCACGTTATACATATACAACAAACAACTTTATGAATATACAAACATAGTATAAAAGAGATTTGAGAAAACAAAGATGATTACAATATCTAGCAAGCTTCCATAGAATATTTTAATAAAATGCAAGCATCTTCTACAGTCTTCAGTATTGAAAAGAACCAAACAAGGAATACACCAAACAAACCAAAAACAATGAGTATACCGTTTTCAAACAGGAGCCCTAACTCAAATAGTAGCCTTCTCAACATCTCCAAAGTGCTCAGACACATTTAGAAATTCCTCACAATCTGCTCCAACTTCCTTAAATGCTGAAACAAGCTTTGGAATAAGCTTAGCCAACATAATCTTGAAACCAATCGAGCTGGTGCTTTGAGTATCTGCTCTGTCATGCACTCCCATCATTGCCTCTCCTGAAAGACATCCAACTTGAGCACCCGTCATATATGCATTACAGGCACCAAGAATATAACGGCCCCGTTGACAGAAGTGCTCTCTCACAAATGATTCAAAATGCTGCGAACAATGATAAGGTACAATATAAGGTTTCTACACTTGAAAACTATCAACAATCTGAGGCCAACAGAAATAAATTATACCCACCTAAAGACAAACTTTTGAAGTTTAACAGAGATTTTAAGAGATCACAATGCATCATACCTTTGGAGGTTTGCGTAGCAGATATAACATTGATTTACAGGATAACAGGAAACAATTTTCATTATATGCCAGAGAATTCTTCTCCCCTTCAGCTCTACCAATCTGTTTATCGTATCCAGCCTCGTTGAAGTAAGGTTTTGAATTTAGTACAAGACCTTGAAGTGAAACAAGGACTTGAAGGATGCTTGAATTCAAGGGGTCCCAAACTTCATTCCCTCTGCCTGTCCATGTATTTAAAAGACTAAGACAGATCTTCCCATTTTCATAAAGATTGGGATTTAATCGAAGACCACCAGAATGATAGTGTGCTGACTGTGAAGATTGAATCATCAACCCAAATAAAATAAATAAACCATCAAATAAGATTTAATAAGCAGAAAGATCAAAATCGCCTTCAAATGAATTTGTTAGAAAAATAGGCTTACTGGTGGAGCACGAGGATACTCTGTTGGAAGATGAATATCAAAGAAGAAAAGGCCATCTTGATATGGTGTGCCAGCTGCTCCAATAATTACAGCCCTGAGTAAATCCATCCGGTCCTCATAGATTCTAACAAAAATTTTGTCTGTCCAGTTAAAGCCCATAGCTCATAAGATTTATATATATATTACAGTAGAAGACTAGAGGAGGAGCTAAAACATTACCGAGAAATAAAGGATGAACTGATTTTATCTTGATAACTAACACTAGACAGCGACATATTTCTGAAGGATTGTGTGAAAGTCTCCCTACTAATATATAAATAAATAACCTATGAACAGGTAATGCAGAGCTCTAAAGAGTTTTTCTATGACCAACAAATCACTCTATCGACAACTAACATTGCCTACAAAAAATTAGATTAAATTTCATTGAGAGGCTAGTATAGAATGAATGTTGGCAGAGAACTGACAATAGGGGCAAGAAGGATCACAAATAATTTTGATAAAAGTAGTGAAATGCCTGCAGTACTTACCTGGCAAATTCTTTTCTAGGATGGCCCACTCTTGTTGTACTTTCTTTGTCCATTGGCGCTGACTGGTAGACTGTACATGAGAAGGAGACAAATTTTCATTATCTTATTCAAGAAATTTTGAGCTATTTTGACACCTTTCAAGCAGAGACACATTGATATAAAATCTTATGAAATCCATTTGCAGTGATAGGGTCACGACTCACAATGCAATACACAAAAATACCTGGCTGGTTTTGTTCAAGAAGAAATGGTCCACAGGATCCTTAACAATATCAAAGTGTTTTAAGTATCTAGATTCATTGTTGTGAGAAGCAGCAAAACCAAACCCAGGATCCTCCTTTTTCTTTTTCGTAACAGTATTAAACGTCCATTCCCCTAAATCATCTACACGCTCTTTGAAGCTCTGTACTTGATCATCAACCCTACAACCACTGTATTTTGATTTATCTTTCGAAGTGCATAACTCTGCTTCCTCTTTCCCTTCTGGCACAGCTGAACCATCTATAGTGTACAGCGCATCCATAGATTCCAGCAGATGATACTGTGAACCTCTCATGAATTGCTTCTCCTTGACAATGTCCAAATCAGTCCTATCAAGAATATGTTTCTGGACACATTGTCCATGAGTACTCAAATTTGATGCATCTGACAGCATTTTAGACTCTCGAAAACCAAGCAAACCCCTGGCAAGCTGTGCAACAAATCTAAAAGCAGTTTGAGAAATCGAAAGTGTTCCACTATCGCCTTCATTCAATCTTTCTTCTGCATGAATAGCACTTTTCCCATGTGCAATATCATGATCACTGCATGCATCGATCTGGCACAGAGAATATTCCTCAACCTGCTCCATTCCAATTGTCCAACACTTACAAGTAAAGACACTATATTCTAGACTTTAACCTTATGATATCATGAACATAATAAATTCAACCAAAGTAATTCTTGAATTACGTCTGTCTCACCTGTTGCTCTTGATCATGTATATGTATTGCATCAGAATCAGCAATCTCCCAACTAGCAGCATCATACCTATCATCCTGAGTTTCCTCATCAGAACTGCTCTGGGTTGTATCATCTCCATATTCATCTTTGGCCACAACAAAAATATCTTGTGGTCCAACCTGCAAGAAATAATCAAAACAAGCAGAAACAGTCATGCCAACTGCCAAGAATGATCTAGCTATAGTCAATGAAAGTAGGCTGCCAATGTGAACGCATGGCAACATATAGAATGGCACTGTGAATGCAATCATACTGGGAAAAATAGATTTCATAACAACTTATAAGATTCATGTCATCAAATATTCTCCATCTGCAACCCTCTTGGATACAGGGAAGACTTCTCGTCACTAGAAAACATAGTTAAATAGGATGAAATGCCAATGTAGCATACAAATATCATGCTTATTTAAGTAGCTCTTTATATTACATGAAACTGCTGCCATGACATCTCTTGTTAATTATAAAATCATTCCAAAGCGTTAGTTCTAAACTTATAACACATCCATTATTGTCTTTGGCAACAAATAAGCCCATATATGACACACGTAAGATATTGAATAAAGTCCATCCCAAAACTGGTCTTTGAACAATATGATCAATACTAGCCTTCAATAATCTTACATCAAACTTATCACAAAATTCGGTTCTAAATATTCAAACAGATGTTAGTTATCTGTTTCAATAAATGACAAGTAATAAAGTCTTGAAAAGATGAGCCACATGACCATTTCCAAAGATTTCATATTGGGCCTTGTGCATCCAAATTGAGTTGGTGTTGATAATAATTTTACAGAGTGCCATAAAAGCTTGTTCATCGATTATAATCTTTGGGTACAATTAACTGCTTTCCATGGCAGCCAATTCTGTAAATCTGTGTATGTATGAAAAACTCTCTTGGCCAACCTCCTGCCTATGAAAGATGAAAGTAAACCAAATATCCTCCCATCCAGCCCAGTTTGGGTTAAGTGACCCTTGGAGTATAGGCCAGTTAACCTTAAACAAGGAGCTAAGTTGTTGACCTCACAGCTTTTCCATTAAAATGCCTACAGTTTAAAGTTTACACAAGACGAGCAATACTTGCCTTCAATTATCTCATGGAAAATTTTAACACCAAATTCAAACCCTCCAAAATGTTCTAATTTCAATAACTGTTGATTATCTCTGTTTCAAAAAATGAAAATTTGCATAGCGCCATGTGTCTGGAATCTGGATGCAAATTGGCACTCCTACAAAGACAAATATGACTAAAAATACTAGCAGAAATTATCTGGAACTAAGCTCAAATAGCATAGCATAGATGAAATTCAAATAACTGAAGAACAGGTAAGAATTATTCATCATAAAACATACTCAAAATCCACATAAACCATAAGAGTTGGAGGCACATACACCCATAGAGTTGGAACTTTGGGAGGCAACTGCAACTCTTAAAATTCGGAGAAAGACTTCACTCAGTTATTCTCTATTGTTCAAGAAAATTGTTATCTCATTGATAGACAGAAATTGATTATATATAGAGGGGGTTACATATAAAGGGAGAAAACCTCTATTTATACAAAAGAGACTGAAGCCTTACCTTGTGGGCCAGGCTACTTTTATAAGATGATTAGGCCCTTTATTTTAATTGAAAGATACCTATAAACACATAATTAAGACATCATTACAAAATTATGAGCTTATATACAAAATAGCTCATAAACATAGATTTATGTTAGTGTATACCAAGGTCTAATTATCATTAATAATAATAATATACTTGGGGTGTGACTGAAAGTTTCGGTCACAACCCCTTCCCATATTGCAATATATAATTAGATTATTTCCTATTGTTTTAAAACTATTAATACGAAATGTTGTCCTGATTGATATATTTCCCTACAGGCATGTTAACCCCTGACATGTAGGGATGACTTCGAGGATCAATGCCTTCATGATTTTGATCACATCCATTAGTTCCACACATGAGATCTATGGTTTTCCCACGGATATTTGCCAAAGACACTTTTAGCTTGCTCAAATCCCCATTTATGTGCTAGAGATTATTGGGGACTACTTCAGTTGACATCAGTGTTATGACATATGCTACACGCGTTGACACATGGGAAATTCCTTCTTCTATGTGGGACATGACCATGAGGGCTCAATGGTGTTGCTCTATAGTGGATCATGTACTTTAAATCAAGGTTTCATAGCTAAAGATGTATAATGGTGTGGTCATAATTTTCCCTTAGATAAGTGTGTCATCTTATGGGTCAGATTGTATCCCTAGGAATTTAAGTAGGTGTAACACGCATTTCATGTCATTTCAAACTTTGTACTTAGCCATTTTTCAAGCCATGTCATTCCACAATCTTTTTCACCCATTTCCATCATGTCCCCTTTCGTAACTGACTTATCATATGTTATGTTCCTGTTGTCACATATATAGTACCTGGGATACTTTCATTCCTGAGCAGTAATGAGCAGTTCTTTGAGCCAGTCCTTTACTATTAGATCAGCAGATGATGAGCCACCAGTTGATTATCTCCCACTTTCAGCAGATCCTGAGCATCCAGATTTACTAGTTCTACGCCATGACTGAGCCTCATGACCCCAGATTCGGTGACTGAGTTAGCCATTTTTCATGACCGAGAGCAAAGGTTATTACAATGCCCATGATATATATCAACAGCAGTTACTTCAGTGATCCTCAGATTTGTTTCAGATCCAGTGTAGGTATATGACCCAGGTGATATTATGGTTTTGTGCATATGGGTTTTGATGTTGCTCTATTGTCTATTTTAGCAGTGAGACTTAGTTGATAGTGGTTGTATGTTGACAATACTCTGTTTTGGTTTTACTTGGAATCTAAAGTGATTTAGTTCTTATGTCCAAGAGATTCCTCTGTATACTCATTGGCCTTGCCCTACTTGTAGGATGGATTTGGTCATTTCCCTTTAGGGACACAGCTTGCTAGTCTTGGCACCATCTTCACCGTCTCTGTCCATCCGTTGCCTTCCCTTGTTGTTGATTAACCTTGACTTGTAACTTGACAAGTAACATCTAGGATTTCCCCCACCTCACCTCTATGTTGGAATAGGTCTCCATGTCTAAATTGTGTCTCGGTGTTGGTTTATGTGATGATTGTCAGAGGGATGGTCTACCTCTCGGACTTGAACACGAGTAGTCTTACCAAGGAGTGTCTTTAGAAACTAAGGCATCGGAAATTAAAGTTATTCTAAATGGATGTCCCTCCAGTAAAACAAAAGTGTCTTTAGACACTGTTGCAAATAAAGTATAAATGCTATAAAATAGTCAGTGGCCAAAGGATGAGCACTCATCCATTGTATGATGTAAGGCTCATTTGCCCCCACAAGAGAAACAGGGCGAGGCAAACCCGTCAGGGCTATGGATGCTTGCTGGAAGCGGGGCTAGTCCTCAGTCATTTTCTGGATCCCAAAAGGCTTTCCAGGGCACCTGCCTTTGTAGGTTGGCTATTACCTTGTGTAAAAGTGAAATAAATGTCATAAAAGTTGATGGCTAGAGGATGAGCACTCATTCATTGTATAATGTACAGCTCATTTACCCCCACAGGGCAACAGGGTGAGACTGGCCCCCAAAAAGATCATGTCATTGTCATTTTCTGGAAGCCCAGAAGGCTTACCAAGGCACCTGCCTATAGATGTTAACTAGTATATATTGTTGTGCAAAAAAATTGCTAAAAAGTTGCTTGTCTAGAGTCTAGTGGAGCCTTCTCATCATTCCACCCATTTGTGAGACACTGCCATTCCCAATTGTTCACCTAGTCCAACTTATGTGTTGTGTTGATTCCCTTGTCCTTTAGTCTAGATGCTTACAATGTCGAATTTCAAGTCATTCCCTTGGCCTTACCTGGTTTCATTCACCTTCACCCTTGACTAGCAAAATCATAAATGGCTAAATCTATAAATGAGTATACACTGGAGGTTCTTGTTTAAAGTAGCTAATTATTTTGATTTAGATTATTTATATATATGTATTGTGCTTATACTCTCCAACAGAAGCTGTGTGTACTTGAGTCTCACTGTTAGCATAGACAATTGAGCATGATGTCCATTTGCACCTTGCAATATCAGATTTTAGCACTTGGGTCATCATTTGATCAGATTTGACCTGGTCAACCCAGTGTTGACCAAGCCAAGAGAAGGGTCTAGGATGAGTGATGGTTGTGGATGATAATTATTTATGGTCTATCAGTGTTCATTAAACATATTCATGCTTCAGATGGTGGTTTACTATGATGGCTTGTATTATTTTTTAAGATTATCAGCAATTACAGGTTTTGTTATTTTTATTGTTCTGACATGGATGGGGCCTTTGACGTATCTTTGTGATGGACATATGGTGTATGGGTACTCATTCCTAGTTGATTTGGACAATTTGAGTCCATTGGTGCAGTCGGGTTTCAGTTTCGGCAGTTACAGGAGAGATATGGGTTTTTCAAGCATTTTGCAGCAGATTTTCCCTAGGAAATTAAAAATAAAACACAGTGTAGATAATGGTGAGTTCTCCTATGGCGCCAAAGGGAATCATGGGGTGTAGCTAGTCGATTGTACCATATTGCTATGGTGCCAAACCCATAGGTGCAATCAATTGGCTTCAGATTTTTGGTCCAAGGACAGATATTGGCAATTTTATGTTCCCGAGGGGGCAATTTGATGATAAAAAATGGCTATTAAGGAAATCGATTTGGGAAAATGAGGCAAGGAAATGGCATGAAATTGGTCTGAGGCATAGTGTTTGGGTCACCTTCATCATCTGGGATCAGCTTCACTCTACATGGGGTCCACCTATCCTTGATTTCTTCATTTTGAGGGCGTTTTGATGTGTTTTTGAGGGGGTTGTCCTAGTGATTTTGATCACTTCATGATATTATTGGCCATCACACATTATTATTGTGCCATGGGGCCATGCTAGTGAAGGATATTATAAGCTCCTAGCCCCACCATGTGTTATCTTATGATTATTTGTCATTTTTTATGTGGTGCGCCCCCTCCTTGGGCATTTTAGTGATGCGCCCCCCTCTATTAATGAATTGATCCATGTATGATGTATCTGGCTAATCTTAGTCGTAGATTATGATGTTTCTATCTTATGATATTGACCCTTGATCTTTTTGGATCTAGGTTTTATGTACTTGAGAGATCTATATATTGAGATGCTCTCTCATTTGTAAAGTGACTTTTGGCTCTGAGAATATTGAATACAAGATAACTTTTGCAGAAACTCTTGGAAGCTTTGTGAATGTACTTGGATGTGATTGTTATGCCTCTTGCTTAGATATTCCAGTGGATCTTGCATGCAAATATTATTTTTCTATGGAGGCCGTACTAATCTTTTGCAAGGTGGCGAATTGGTTGGAGGAGATTGCTAAGGCGTCTTGCATCATCTTCCGGGAAAATCGTTTCATCTTCAGGGAGTTTTTCAATTGTTACTTTGTGTATTGGATTTTTCTCTGTAGATGACATACGTAGCTTATCTTTTTCATCTGTGAACAAATCTCATTTTCGTAGTTTGATTTTGCAGGTGGAGAAGAAGGACGCACTATCTTCACTGGGCGTTTTTCTCTTGTTTCTTGCCAAACCTCACTCGAAATTGTAACTAAGTGGAAGGATCATCGACATACACGGTGCCCTTCGGTATTTTCAAGTACGATCTGCAAGGTTAATATTGTTTTTCATTATTTTCATCCAATTGTCAAGCAAAACCCTTTCTTTCAAACCCTAGTTTTGTAGATCTGATAGATGCGGTGAGTTTTTTATGACGGCCATCAAAACCCACTTGGAGATTATTGAATAAACCCTAGATCTCAAATTTCCTAGAAATCCGACTCCATTTTCCCTGGGATCTAGCACTAGTCACTCTAGGTGGGGTGCCCTCCTTGGGTGGGTGGCCACTTTTTCAGATCTATCAGCTGGGTATGCTTGAACCCACTTTATTTTCACAGATCTATCCTTCAAGCTACTAGATCTAGCCATTTAAAACCCTGATCTACTCTTTTGGGTCCACTTTGTCCACTTTTTCCTAAACCCTAGGTGGATCTCATTAGGGTTTTCTTATGTTTGGTTAGATCTCTCTAGATCTACGTTACTAAACTCTTTGTGGTATTCTTCCAATCAAGTTTGGTCATTTTCCCTATTTTCTAAGCCTCCCCAACTTTGTCCTAACTTCTATACCACATCCATTCACTAGATATAGACTTCCAGGCTCATTATCCTTCCTCTTTCATTCATTGCATAACCTTAGGAGTGTCTTGAGTAGGTGCGCTAACCTTCATAGGCTAGTAGGGTCTCCCCCTTGATCATTTTCCGGATTGATCTAAAGGGACAAGAGCCCGTCCGGTGTGACAACTACCCTTCATCCGTAGGGGACGAAGCCCTTGAGGTGTCACTGGTTAGCTGCCTCACCTCTACCGTCCTGAATAGGATACCTTTAGTAGGTAGCTACACCTTGTGTGATAACAGTTCCAAGGCCTCAAAAATATCTCCATGCATGGAAATGCCGAATCAAAGCAAAGAATCGAAGAAACTAAGAAACTCTAAGATTGATGCAGCTAATATATGTGAACAATGCCCCTTGAAAAAAACCAAGTTCCCGAGTTCCTAGGTTATCAAAACCAAATCTAAAGAAATGGGACTAAACCAAAACAAGCTAACAAAAGAAAAAGGAAATAAAGGGATCGCAACGAGAGGCGCAAGGAAAGGGTAACTCAAGAAAAAGCTTTCTCTTCAAAGGTGCACATGTGGAAACAAAGATGTAACCCCTAGCTCTTGAAAGCCAAAGGGAAGGCCTATGAGTCATGACTCATTCACATTTTTATAAAGGTCAATTCGCAAACACTTTCTCCCTAATAGCACATTCACTTCATTACGTTCACCTCATTTTTAAAAAGAGGAAATGCACCTTGTCTTAGGGGTCTAACATGTAGTAAGGGATTAATTATGGTCACACCATGGTGAATATAAGGTTAGTGGAATAAAAATTAAAAAAAAGTTATTGAGTTATTAGAAAAGTGCACTTGCTAACCTTCTTTTGTTTGTTTTCTAAAGTTTTTATAGTATTCTCCTAGTCACATGTTGGATAGGGCCTCATAGAGCTAACGCCCTAGACATTTTCCATGGTCTAACACTTGCATCGAGTTATATCAATGGTGTATAGTCTCCATATGGTGAGTACCCTTCTTGTTTACACATATTTGGAGGCACACGTGGATGCCTAGAGTCAATGAGATGGGGCCATCCTCTTCTTGATTAGATGATGATGTGATTCTAATTCTATAGCACGCTGAGATGAATTGGCATGTTATTGATCAATGTTTGACCTTTGGCACGAATATTGGAGAGGTTATTACACATTTAGTCCATCCTTAACATTGTTTATTCACTTTTGAATGGGATATCTCACCTAACCTCACACACATGCCACATTTATTGGAGGTTTTGTTCCATTATTGAGGAAGCATTCTAAGGTTCGACTCACTTAGTCCCTTGAGGGACGCATGGCACATGGTTTATGGTAGAGTGCTCCACTTAAGGAAGCACCCTTGCACATTTATTGTGATCTTCATGTGACGCCACACTTGGAGGACCATTTTTCTACCTTGAACATATTTCTAAGGAGCGTTCTTGTCTATTAGACCACATTGATGGAGGGTGATTCTATTAGAGATGTTTCACATGTTTTGGCACTGCTTTTGAGGAGTTTGTTGTTTGTTAGAGGGATCTAAGGAATCTAAACCCTAAATCTAACCTCCTCCATTATTATTTTGACATCATATACTAGAGCATTCCATCTCTTTTGGGTTATATTGAATTTACCATGTATTTGACCTTCCATCTCTTTTGAGTTATGTTGTATTTATCATGTATTTGACCACCTATTCTATTGGTGTGGCCCCCCTCTTATTGGGCAAGTTAGTTAGGGTTTTAGGTTGGCTACGCTAACCACCCCAATAAATTATGTATTTTTTACTATGCCATGAGGAGATCAAGATTTATTATTTTTCTATTGAGGAGTTAGTTAATCTTTCCCTCTATATAAAAGAGACTCCTCTCATTGTAATGTTGTTAGAAGTTCGTAAAGAACTCTCTTTACTACTTGCTTAGCTCTTGTGGTGAATGCTTATGGATGGTTGATGCTACTACTATTTTGAGGAGCAATTGAATGTGTTTTGGTTTATGGATTGGATCTACAATTGTTTCATGCTTGGGATAAATTCAAGTAAGCTCTTTATCTTGTTCTGTTAATGTTTAGTATTCTATGGTTGAATAGGAAACATATTTTCAACTCTAGATTCTATGTCCTAGATTTCCTTACAAAGTGATCAATTTTTCCCAAGTTTGATTGAAAATATCTCTTGGGCCAAAGTTCAATTCCTGAATACAAACAATAGTTCAATTGTTGAATATCCAATGTAAATAAGACAAGAAGTTATAATCCTTCAAGGATAAATATATATTTAGTGAATAAAATATGAAATGATGATACAATGACCATGTGATGATGTATTTATTGTTAGATTATTTTACTCAATATCAATTCTGATTTTTGTTATCAATCATTCCTAAACACAAAAATTCATATTTTTAACCAATGGTGCAGTGGAAGTAAACACAGGAAATCATTCATACATTTGACATAGTTATATTACACCGCAAACCCCAATGGGGAAAAACCAACATTCAATGTTCTTCTTTTATTAGCTTAGAGAGAAAATTCAGAATCTACAACAATAGAACCTATAACTCAATTCCTATGAGAAATCAATAGAACCCGGAGAAATTTCCACAATCAATTCGGCCTGCATCACCCTATACAGTTGCTCACGTCAGCCTGCTCACTCGTGCAACCCATACAACCCTCTGTGTCACCCCTACTCAAGCTTTGTGTTAGTCCAATCACATGTGCAACCCGCACAACCCTCTATGTCACCATGCTCACTATTTACGTCACTCATGAGGCCTCACTGTGTCACTATACGAATCGGCCAGGGAAAGAAATCCCCTTCTCTCCTACAATCTCCTTGTTGTAATCTCTCTCTCCCACTTTCTCCTCGGCAGCTAAATCTCTCACTCTTCACTAGAGAAAATCTCTCTCAAATGATCTCTTGATCTTGTGTGTATTTCTCCTCTCCTTAGGCTTTCTTTTATAGCATCTCAATGACCAAAACCCTAACCCCTAATCTCCAAAGTGATGAATGGCCAAGATTAGATCTTGAGCCTCACTTAAGATTAACAGTTGTGACTTAATCTTAAGTTCATTTTTTAGTCATTAGCCAAAATTAAGTTAATAACGTGCTTTTCCTAAGTTAAACTTAGGAAAGAGATTATAAAAGTCACTCAATGATTAAGCACGTACCCAGAGAGTAAATGGACAACTTCTGCATGCTTGACACCTAGCCTATGCAGAAGCTTCTATCTGGATTCTGAGCTATAATCATCAACACTCCCTCCTGTTCTATACCACTCCTAGCTTATCTCTAAAGAGCACAAACTTGCCCTTCATTAAAGCCTTGGTGAGAATCTCGACAAACTGCACATCTATAGCAATATACTGAAGTTTCATTGCACCCTCTACACTATGTCCCTAGTGAAGTGATATTTGATCTCTATGTGTTTGGACATAACATGAAACATTAGATTTTCCGAGAGTTTTATGCAACTCTAATTGTCACAATGGATCACTGTAGGCTCCAACTCTAGACCAAATAATCAAATGAGCAACTTGCGAAGCCAAATGGCTTCACAACTCACCAAACTCGTTGCCATGTACTTGACCTATATTGAACTAAGTACCATCGATGCCTGCTTCTAGCTAAACCCTGAAATCACTGTTGATCCCAAGTTGAAGCAGCACCCTGAGGTGCTTTCCTATCCACTACACTCCCTGCCCAGTCTAAGTCTGCACATCCCCATAACTACACTCCACCACTCCTGATATACCTCAGTCCATACTCCATTGTACCTCCAAAATACCTAAGCACATGCTTCATTGCAACCCAATGAACCCCCCTCAGCTCCACAATAAACTAGCTTAGGGTATTCATTGCAAAGCATAATCCTGCCTAGTGTTGACTAGATACACCAATGAACCAATCAGTTGCCAATACAATGTAGGATCCACCAACTCTGACTCATAAGCATCAAACTTCTTTAGGTTGGTGATCATAAGTGTAGACATAAGCCTACAATCCTCCATCTCGAATCTCCTTAGAATATCAATTGCATATTTTTCCTTGTCCCATGAAAATCTCACTTGTTTGTTACCACACCTCCAATCCTAAAAAGTAGTGCATCATGTTGATGTCCTGCATCTCAAACTCTGAATCTAGATCATGCTTACACATCTCAATGAGCTTCTATGACCCGGTAAGAAATAAGTCATCCACATAAAGTACCAAGATGAGTGGATCATCGCCAGTACTAGCAGAGGTACAGAAGTATGAGTAACATATTAGTCAGTAAGGCAGTTGTAGCTTTCCACTATGTATCAGTTCCAAAACTTTGCATATGCAACAAAACATTTAGTATGCCATTAACAAAGTTATAGCAGCAGTAAACCTAACCAGTTTGCATGAAAAATCTCCTCCAAATCATATGTATAAGCAACTAAATATCTTAAATGGGGTATTAGCAACATTATCATAAGCTTTCAGAGTACATATAGAGTATACATACAGCCTAATATATGAAGCTAAAAAGTGCAAAACAGCCCATTTTCAGTAGTATTTTGATCCAACAGTCATGTAATTTATTAAGCAATGTTTGTTTGCTTGTATGCAAGCTTAGAGGAGGGATGCTAAAGGGATAAGAAGGTATGTCAACACAAGAGAGGAAGGGCTGTCACTGTAAGGGCAAACGATTAGGCTGGTTAGGGGTGGCTAATGTCCTAAACGACAGGCCTAGTGTAAGAGGGAGCAAGGTCGCAGTGAATAGGAGCAAGACGAGGGTGGAAGGAGGTAGTTTAGGAGGTGGGCGAGGGTGTATTGAGGCCTAGAAGGGGAGGTCGAGCTAGAGAGGTAGCAGGCCATGGATAAAGTAAAGGTTTGGGAGACGGACAAGAGGGAAAAGGAGGCTGGTCGCAGGCTGTAAGGACTGTTTTGGAGGACAGTCGAGGGAAGAAAAAGGAGAGAGGCTAGGGCGAAGGTTGAGAAGTGGAAAGGATGAGAAGGCAAGGTAAGGGAAAGGGTAAGCGAGGGTAGAGAAAAGATTTTGGGAGTATGGCGAGAGGATGCAAGGGTTTAGGGAAGGGGACACGAGGGTTTAGGAAGGTAGGGGAAACCTAGAACTAACCCTAACCTAGGCTAAACTAACCTAATATCTAACCTAAAATAACCTTAGGACTAACTTAAAACTAACCCTAAAACTAGGTTTTAGAGAAGGACAAGTGAAGACAAAGAGAACAAACCCTAGCTAACCTAGGGCGTTTAGGAGTGATTAACCTATCACTAGAGAAGACTAACCTAGGTTTATGACTAACCCTAAAGTCCAAAGGTCCAACCCTAGAAGAACTCCTAGAAAAGGACGTGCTTCTACACTAAGGTGACTACAAAGTTGATGAAGACCTATCCAATACAAAATGTAACCTAAAGGCTACCATTCCATCTACAAACATACATAATTCATTAGCTTTTAACAAAGAGAAATCAAGGTGAGAGATAGATACCTCCTTGTGCACATGTTTCACCAACAAATCATAGCATCACCTTTAGAAAGAGAGCCAAAACCAACATACTTCAAGAACTCGTCATCAAACCCAGAAAAACCTTTCTCAACAGGAGGCGCCTGACTTCAAAGAACCCTAGTAGGGTAAAACAAATGCATAGTGTTTTATCCCACAAGTCTTATTTTTCAAATGAAGTGAGGAGATCTATTTATATGATTTCACACTCACTTTTACAAAAATATCCAGGCCGACATGCCTTTAAAATGTCAATTTGAAATTATAAAATGTCAACTTAAAATTAAAACAAAATAATAATAAATAAAACAGCTTAATGTAGGCTCAAGGTAGGCTACCTAGGGTGTTTTTCCCCTACGTGCCAAAAACTGCTAAAATGAGTGAATCACTCTGAACAAAAGGCTGGAGTGAGCTGGAGGGAGGCCGTCATACCCCATCTAACCCCGAGAATGTTGTAAAATCCCTCAACTCCCTCCTCAAAACAGCAAGAAGGTCTGGCATGGAAGTTAGCTTCCTCTAACAAAAGAGACTAGGGAGAGAAGGCACCAACGTGCAGAAGGGCCAAGAGGGTGTCCTAAGTGGCTGTGAAGGGAGATGAATGTCTTGCAGCTGAAGAAAAGGCCACCCGAGCAAGCAAACAAGGCATGGGATCATGTGACCCAGTAATCAACCCCTAGGAGCCTCAAACACCAACCACGGGGTTAAAAACCTCAACAAATGCCAGCCAGCAACGCCATTAAGCAATAGTACTCCTAAAGGAAGGACCAAAGGGCCTAGCCATGACCACCATTGCTCAATAACACCCATCCTGGTCGAAAAATGGGCTCTCTCTCTCCTTAGAGCACATCTAAAGGTGCGTTGGGTACAGATGCAACGTAACACACCCCATCTCTAAAGCAATAGATATATCAACCCCGATGGAAGTATACCTGGCTAATGGAGCGAATGTCTCCTCATACTCTACCCCCTCCTGGGAGAACCCTCTAGCTACAAACCCCTCCACACTACCATTCGTAGCATGCTTGATCTTAAAGATCCATCTCGAACTAGCCACGAATTTCCCTTCTGGCCTCAAAACAATGTCCCACACATCATTCTTCAAGATGGATGCATACTCCTCCATCATGGCAACCCTCCAAACCTAATGGCCTATTGCCTCCTTAACATTGGTAGGCTCAAAATTGATGATGTCACTCATGAGTGCCATGTAAGTCAAAATTTATCTCGATGGCTCCTCTACCTGAAAGAACTGCTAGGAGCCTCCACATGCTCCTAAGCATCTCTCAATGTTCTCTCTAGCCATCTCGCCCTCCTCCTGATAGATGTGGAAGAAACCTACAACTCCTCCTCCTGATCTGAAGACTGAGTCCATGTACCTACTGGTGTTAGTCTCTCCTCAACCTTCGGACTCTGGAGCCTCTCGCTCCTCATCCTCTACCACTACTGGAATAGTATCATGTGACTTCCTAAAGGCTCGACTCTCATTTAACCGAACATCCCTCCTTATTACTGTTTATCCTAATGCTAGAATGTATACCCTGTATACCTTTGAAGTCTCATTGTATCCCACAAAGATTCACTTCTCACCTGAAGGTTCCAACTTTGTTCTCTTATCCAATGGTGCATGCACATACACCGGACATTCGAAGATACGAAAGTGACCAATCTCTAGTCTAACCCCTGTGAATTTCTCCTCAGGAGTCTTGTTCCCTAAAGCCTTATGACGACTCCTATTCTAAATGTATAATGTCATGTTGCATGCTTCTTCCCAAAGAAACATGCGCAAATCCTAATCATGGAGCATTGCCTTGGCAACTCCAATGATGGCCCTGTTCTTCCTCTTTGTAACCTCATTCTGTTGTGGGTTGTACGGTACTATCAGTTCCTTCTTTAATCCTGCCTCCTTGCACAAATCCTTTAACTTGTTACTTGCATACTCACCTCCATTATGTTAAGATTTCATATGCTTAGCTAGATATCATTAGTGTTTAATCCAAATCCACAACAATAACATATGCAGAATCACTGAAAAAAACAAAATCACAAGATAGACACAGTATTTATCCTGGGAAACCCTCAAGGGGAAGAAAACCCAACAAAACTTCCTCTATATAGATGTATAAGATAAAACCCCAAAAACAGGTAATCCCCCTCCTTGCTGGTATGTCTCTCTCTCTCTCTCCTATGTGCTACACAAGTGTGATTCTGTGTGTTCAAATGAGGAACACAACTCCTCTATTTATACTCTTTTTGTCACTTGAATTTTACCCTAACAAGTCGGCCCCACTAAACTGTTTGAGACGATTTCACCTAGGAAATCACAAAACAATATTATATTATATTCATTAGGGTACTATTGACACGACTTACAATGGAGGCTTTACCTCATGACTCTATGATGACCAATTACAATAATAACAACCCAACGAAGGAATAGAACATCTCCCTTGGGGTACATCAGTAAAATACATTTAAAATATCCTTTGAAGTTACAATATTTCAACACTCCCCCTTAACGAGAAGGGTATTCTACTGACAACAACGTCATCAACTATAGGAGTAACGAGAGAGAGCATCTTCAGCAGTATCAAGGTAATACATCTATACGTCATAGGAAGTTTTTAACAATCATCAATAACTAGAACAATTACTCTTCAATGTCTTCAGTACTGGAACATCATCTTCTACAGCACTGAGTATTTATCTTTTGCAGCACTCGATCACTTGATCATTTGCAGCGACACTTCGATCTTCTTGATCCTTTGTAGCAACACTTCGATCTTCTTATCCTTTGCAACAGCACTTCAATCTTCTCGATCATTTGCAGCAGCACTTCGATCTTCTTGATCCTTTGCCGCAACACTACCTGCAGTACACATGATCTTTTTGCGGGATGATCAATCTCTATCACTTTAGGACATAAGTCCAAGGATGATGCAATCCAGATCAGCCTACTCCCCCTTAACAAGGAGGGTCCATAGTATCGACCAGCTGGATCATCCGCAAATGAATGCAGGACCATATCATCTACAACTGAGTGTAGATCTCATTCGCACGTGAATGTTGGACCTGTCGTCTGTAAGGAGTCAATGTAGACCATCCTCAGCTTGTTAGGCCTAGGACCACTCCAAGCGAGTGTTATACTACGACATCTACATATGAATGTAGGAGCGTCTACTACTGCAGATCTCGTCCGCACATGAATGCAGGTCCTGTCGTCCGTAAGGACTCATCGCAGAGCATCCTCGGCTTCAAAGCTAGGACCACTTTCAAGCGAGTGTTATTCTATGGCATCTACATTCACACTCTTCATGAGAGAGCATCGCCTGCAACTGCGGATCTCGTCTGCACATGAATGCAGGATCTGTCGTCTGTAAGGACTCATCGTAAGACATCCTCAGTGTTAAAGCTAGGGCCACTCGCAAGCAAGTGTTATTCTACGGCATCTACATATGAATGTAGGTACACTCTCCATGCGAGAGTAACTTCTGCAGGACCATCCTTAGTTAGTAAGGACCACTCTTAGGAGCAGAGTGTTATTGTCCACAAGACCATCCTCAAGAGAGGATACTATCATCCACAAGTGAATGTCGGACCTCGTCAGCATCTACAGGCACACTTGGCCTCTTTCATACTGGAGCATCATTGCCATCCCATCATAAATGACAGTCTCATCATCACTCCCCATTTCCAGGGAGGATCCATATGATCAACCTACTCCCCCTTTGTCTAAGGAGGGTTCATATCTTCGACCTGTTCTTCCTTTCCGAGGAGAGTCCATAACTTCGACCTGTTCCTCCTTTCCGAAGAGAGTCCATATCTTCGACATGTTCCTCCTTTCCGACAAGGGTCCATATCATCATCGTTCCTCCTTGCGAGGAAAGTCTTTTCGAACTACACCAAGCTTGTCACGGAAGTATTCAAAATTTACTCAAGATAGAGGCTTGGTCAGCACATCAGCAACCTGCTCATCAGTACTCACATACTGGAGTTTTATAGCTCCCTTTTGTACCATATCCCTTATATAAAAATATCGGATTTCTATGTGCTTTGATTTATCATGGAACACAAGATTCTCTGTCATCTTTAGACAACTCTGGTATCCAACTCCATGTCAAATAGACCTGACATCAGCTTTCAATCCATATCGCTTCACAACTAGCGGAGCAAGTTGCTATGTACTCTGCTTCAGCCGTGCTGGGAGCAACACTGGACTGCTTCTTGCTAAACCATGAGATCATGACGGATCCCAGACAATAACATCCACCTAAGGTGCTCTTTTTGTCTGCGGCACTCCCTACCCAATCTGAAAACGTGTATCCATACAATCTATAGTCATGATCTCTATCATAGTATAGTCCAAAGTCTAGCATACCTTTTAGGTACCTCATCACATGCGTTGCAACTATCAAGTGAACCCGTCTAGGTTTAACTACATACTGACTCAAGGTGTACACAACAAAACATATATTTGGCCTTGTATTCATCAGATACATCAATGACCCAATGATTTGTCTGTATTGAGTCATATCCACTAACTCTGATGATTCATCACACAACAGTTTCAGGTTGGTATCCATGGGTGTGGCCATGGCTTTACAATCCAACATATCAAATCTTTTCAAGATTCCCACTACATACTTTCCCTAGTTCAGAAAGATTCCTTATGGGCGCTGCCACACTTCCAGCCCGAGAAAATAGTGCATCAATCCAAGATCTTTCATCTCGAATTCTTCAGCAAGCTTCTTCTTGCAATCTGCAATCTATTTCTCATATCCCGTTAGCAATCGATCATCCACATACAATAATAGTATGACAGGTTCATCATCCATAACCTTCATGTAAGGGTTAGGATCAGCTTTACTTTTGGAAAAGCCGAAGCTTGTCAAGACGCTGTACATTCTTCCATACCAAGTTCTAGGAGCTTACTTCAGTCCATACAGAGCCTTTTTCAACTTCCATACATGAGTCACTCTGTCTTCGACTTCAAATCCTTGTGATTGTTCGATGTATACTTCTTCCTCAATCACACCATTCAGGAAGGTTGTCTGTACATCCATCTAGTATAAATCCCACTTCATCATGGAAGCAAGTGCCATTGCCATGTCCCTTCCTTGAAGGACATCAAGTGTTGACCTTGTCAGGACCTAGGGGGGTCTAAAAGTCAATTAATTAAATCTTTCCTAGATAATTCTAGTAAAATAAGACTATAAGGCATATATTGATTAAAATCATATTTCTGGATTTTCTCATGTAATTAGTTTTTATAAAAAATAAATAATGTGCAAATGAGTTGTGATGTTTCTAAAAGTCAAAGAGGTCGAATTTGGCAAGTCAACTTTCTCAAAATGAAAGTGGAAACAATGCAAAAAGAAGTCAAAAGCAGCTATCAAGAAAAAGATGAAACTTCCAAAAGCAAGGAAAAGCAAAGCAAACACAAAAGCAGGAAAGTACAGAAAAAGTTGTCAAGAATAAAGCAAGCAACTTTCAGTCAAGGAAAGTGCAGTTTCCAAATGGGATGAAGGATACAAAAATGGAAACATCTTTGAGGACTCAAACTTGTTAAAATCCTCAAGGAGGGCGCATTCATGGTTAGGGTCAAGGTTTCTAAGTGGATGACTTGCTCTCACAGATCACCTATTACCTATACCTGCTAAATAAGTCACCAATGATCTATTTAAAGGTAATTTGAGCTCCTTTACTTAGTTTGGTTGATCATTGATTTGTGTTCATGTGAAGCATAGCTTCTACTGAGCGTTGTGCCTCAGTCTTTTGGGAGATGTGCCCCACGTCCTTCCTTCCCCTCTCTTCTTCCTCCCTTTCTGTTTCATTACAGGTGTTGGAGAGCTAATGTAGAGTTAGGGTTTCTAAGTGGATGACTTGCTCTCACAGGTCACCTATTACCTATACTTGCTAAACAAGTCACCAATGATCTATTTAAAGGCAATTCGAGCTCCTTTACTCAGTTTGGTTGATCATTAATTTGTGTTCATGTAAAGCATAGCTTCTGTTGAGCGTTGTGCGGGTGCCTCAGTCTTTTGGGAGATGTGCCCCAAGTCCTTCCTTCCCCTCTCTTCTTCCTCCCTTTCTGTTTCATTGCAGGTGTTGGAGAGCTAATGTACAGCACCATACCTTCAGATGAGACATACATTGCAGCCATTTCCTTCATTGAAGTTGAGCTCCAATGAAGTGGAAGCTTCACCTACACTCCCATCCCAGTATGATGTCAGATTTGGGCCTCCTTCCCACAGTTTTGGGTCCTATCTTGGAGTGATCAGTCCTCCAACCTCTTCTTGATGTGCATCAATCCATAAACTCTTATTATTATCTCTGAAATATAGTAAGCTTTCTGTTCAATAAGCTCACATGTCAAGTTTTCCATGAATGAGCTTTTATTTGCCCATAGATAGGGGTTTTGATGAGTTTAATGCAATGATAAATGAGTAATGGCAATGGGAAGGAGTCTGAATGATGTATTTGAGTTAAATATGCATATATTATTCTCTATTAAATTCCATTAACAGGCCTGATGTCATCTAGATACGAATTTCATGCTTTTTTGTATATCCTAGCTAAATGACTAGGCAAAATTTACTAGTCTCACAGTTTATTTAATTCTGGGATTTCTGTGCATCAGAATGCAATTCCGTAAGTTGTTGTATGTTGTTAATTGATCCCTCTGTCCATCCAAACCTTCAAACTGAAACTTTGTTGGGGTCGTACCTAGTTTGAATAGCCAACCTTTACGCAGGGCCCTCTCCGGGCCAAAACTGTCAGTGTTCCCAAAACTCTCCAAACAGCCCCAAATCCTACCTAAACTGTTCTTGGCAGTCCAAAAGTTTATTTGAAGCCTATTACCAGTGATTCAACACATCTGAACCTTGTAAAAGCCTCTGATCGATTGGATTTGAAAAATACTTCCTAGTTTCACGGTTAGGTGACCCAGAAGCGTGGGAGTAAGTCTCAGCATAGTTGATTCTGAAACCTAAATGGTCCCTTATCTAAATGTGTTAGGAAAGATGATTTCTCAGTCCTAAAAGTGTCCTTGGTTGCTTCCCTCAGTCGGCTTCCTTGTACATAAATTTCTAAGCAAAATACCCTTATTTGCCTAGTCCAAAAATTGACTGATTGAGTGGAAGCTTTAAATCATAATTTTAATTAAATTTGCAGCAAGATTAGTGTTCTGATCTGTATATCAGATCCGGGGACATTACAGTGGTATCAGAGCTCTTTCCTTGGCTCATCCTATGGAAAGAAATCTCTCAGTAAGGAAATTTGCAGCCATGCCATACTATGATGATGACTATGATGAGCAGTATGAAGAGTATTGCAGGCAGTATGAAGAAGAAGAAGTCCTCTATGTTGATGGATTCCTATCAAGAGATGACGATGATGAATTATATGGACAAGCATATGGAGAAGAAATCAGGGTTGAACCTTCAATGGTTAAGAAAGACTTGACCAAGATGAAAGAAGCATGTGAAAACATGCCCAGCTGCTACCAGGGGTATCTAGCTTTGGGTAAGAAAATTTGTGCAGACATTTCTTTCAAAGAATATATTTATTTCAAGTATGGATTCTAGCCCAAGGATGTGGATGAGCATTCTTTCAAGAGCAACAAATCATCCATAGAGGAACCAAGTTGTTCCAACTTTGTGAGTAAAGAAGAAGAAAGAGGAGCCAAAGAGGAAGATTCGGCAAAGCCATCTGTTGGTCCAATCATTATGAGATTGTTTAGGTGTTTTTCAAACAAAACTTCTAGTGACCATCTTGATGAAGAAGCCTCAAGTTCCTTGAAGAAGAAGAGAGATGAAGCAGAGACAGAGATCCATGAAGAGAAGTGCAAATCACCACAAGGTGGTTGCATAAGAGGAGAAGTTGAAGTTGAATGCACTTCAAGATTCTTAGTGGGTGATCTGCAACTCACTGATAGAGATGTGGACTCATGTATGGGTGGAGAGACACCTTTTGGATCAGATCCAAAAGGAGATTACAAATTAGAATTACAGTCACCTTTGGAGCCACATAAGGAAGAAGAAGACAAGGCCACACCGCTCGTGTGTGAACCAGAGAAATTGGTGGAGGAGCATGCCACCATAGTACCCATACCAAAAAAGGGTAATATGAAGAACATGGATGATAATGGTTCTGATTTTTGCAGCATCCATGTTCACTTACAGTCATCTGATTCATGGGAGGTTGAAAAGACTGCACTTGCCTACAAGGACTGCAGAATGAAGGGCAATGGTGAGGGAAAAGAATTCACTCCTAGTTTCTCTGTTGGTGAACCCAAAATTAATGCAGAGGGTGAGGTTGTCATTGATGAGGAGGGATCTTTTGGATCAGATCCAAAAGAAGAACATATATCAGATATGAAATCATCAGTTGAACTTCCTAATGAAGTGGAAGACAAGCCCCCACAAGCTGTGTGTTAAGTAGAAAATTCGAAGGAGAAAAATCTGCTAGAAGGGGATGCACATAGTTCATATTTTTGTACTTACTGGCAGCATGATGAAGATGAAATGCCAAAGTATGAGGTACTTTCTAATTTTTGCAGAGGTTACAATTCATTGCAGCCCTATGATATACCGTCCCCTTCATACAGTGTGAATGAATTGAAGAGATATTCTAATGTTGATGTTTATGCTAAGAAAGAAACATATGTTGTGGATTTATGCCATAAAAAATTGAGCATGTATGTCAGCCAATACATGAAGGGCACTTGATGGAGGATCTTCTTTGCGAGCCACATCATTTGAGTGGATCACTAAAGCAGGACAAAGAGAAGCTTATGGCAGCCATGAACAACCTTGTTGACATCAATGCCTTGGTGGCAAGATGTTGTTGGAAAGCTTCTGAAGGAGAGATGGAAGGAGAAGCCTTTCTGGAGGAGTCCATAACGCTAAAAGAAGGCATTGCCAAGATGGAGGAGAGCTATATGAACCTATTGTTTGACAGAGATCATCTCCTCATGGTGGCTGAAATGTACCATTGTGCAGTCAAGAAGGAAGAAGAAGAATCAGAAAGGATCACTAATAAGTTGGAAATCACCAGTAACTTTCTGAAGAACACACAAAGATCCCTTCAAGAGTCAAAGTTGCAGATCTATCAACTTCAAAAGGAGTTGAAGGTGTCACACCTTTCATTTTGGGTATAATGGAGGAACCTCATGTGGAGGACAACCATGAGGAAGGAGCAAATTTGCAGGTGCTTGTGAAAAGCTATGAGGAAGAAAATATTGGGCAAGCACTCATTGAGATTGGGAGGAAGGATGAAGTGTTCTTAGCTATGGGAAATATGGCTGAGGACATTCCAAGTGAATCAACAAGCAAAGATGATTATCTATTCATGGATTGGGTAGATAAAAATATCACAAAAATAGAGGATCAAGGATGTTCTAGAATTGCTTGCATCAGTGAAGGGTTATTTGAAACACATGCTTGGAAAGAGACACATTATGACATACCCTTATGGATGGTAGAATCTGATCCACATTGAGGAATTCCATGTCTGGTGGGAGAGTCTCAGAAATGTTCAGTTTGGCATGGGGAGAGATGAACTTCCAGTGTGGTGGTATGATTTTCACAACCTCATTTTCATCCTCTACAATGATAAAATCCTGTTGTTTTTACTAATGGTTGGAAGGAGGCAGATAAAACCATGCGACCCTGGAATTCTTTGGAATGAAAATCCTCCACAAGTGGCAAGGACATTTGGAGCTTTGCAAAACAGGAAATGGAATCCAGGAATTTAACTCAGTTATCCTAATTGGGTTGACAATTTTGTTGAAAAAAAGTTAGTCATTGGGGAAATAACTATAATCAAAGTGGTGCAGCAGAAACATGGAGGACCTTGAGATTGCAATTTTACAGCACCTGAATTGTTTCTATTTGAGGACAAGCAGACTTGGAAGGGGAGGACTGTCATGTCCCTTTCGTGAAGGACATCAAGTGTTGACCTTATCAGGACCTAGGGGGTCTAAATGTCAATTAATTAAATCTTTACTAAGTAATTCTGGTAAAAATTAGACTATAAGGCATATATTGATTAAAATTATATTTTTGGATTTTCTCATGTAATTAGTTTTTATAAAAAATAAATATACATGCAAATGAGTTGTGAAGCTTCTAAAAGTCAAAGAGGTTGAATTTGGCAAGTCAACTTTCTCAAAATGAAAGAGGAAACAATGCAAAAAGAAGACAAAAGCAGTTGTCAGGAAAAAGATGGAAACTTCCAAAAGCAGGGAAAAGCAAAGCACACACAAAAGCAGGAAAGTACAGAAAAAGTTGTCAGGAATAAAGCATGCAATTTACAGTCAAGGAAAGTGCAATTTCCAAATGGGATGAAGGAAACAAGAATGGAAACATCTTTGAGGACTCAAACTTGCTAAAATTCTCGAGGGTGCATTCATGGTTAGGGTTAGGGTTTCTAAGTGGATGACTTGCTCTCACGGGTCACCTATTACCTATACCTGCTAAACAAGTCACCGATGATCTATTTAAATGCAATTCAAGCTCCTTTACTCAGTTTGGTTGATCATTGATTTGTGTTCATGTGAAGCATAGCTTATACTGAGTGTTGTGCCTCAGTCTTTTGGGAGATGTGCCTTAAGTCCTTCCTTCCCCTCTCTTCTTCTACCCTTTATATTTCATTGCAGGTGTTGGAGAGCTAATGTACAACACCATACCTTCATATCAGACATCCATTGCATCCATTTCCTCCATTGAAGTCGAGCTCCAGTGAATTGAAAGCTTCACCTACGCTCCCATCCCAGTTTGATGTCAGATTTGGGCCTCCTTCCCACAGTTTTGGGTCCTATCTTGGAGTGATCAGTCCTCCAACCTCTTCTTGATGTGCATCAGTCCATAAACTCTTATTAATATCTCTAAAATACTGTAAGCTTTCTGTTCAATAAGCTCACATGTCAAGTTTTCCATGAATGAGATTTTAATTACCCATAGATAGGGGTTTTGATGAGTTTAATGCAATGATAAATAAGTAATGGCCATGGGAAGGAATCCGAATGATGTAATGAGTTAAATAAGCATATATTATTCTTTGTTAAATTCCATTAACAGGTCTGATGTGATTCTGATACGAATTTCATGCACTTCTGTACACCCTAGCTAGATGACTAGGCAAAATTTACTAGTCTCACAGTTTATTTAATTCCAGGAGTTTTGTGCATCAGAATGCAATTCTGTAAGTTGGTGTATGTTGTTAACTGATCCCTCTGTCCATCCAAACCTTCAAACTGAAATTTCGTTGGGGTTGGACCTGGTTTGAATAGCCTCCTCTGTGCAGGGCCTCTCCGGGCTAAAACTGTCAATCTTTCCCAAAACTCTCCTAACAGCCCCAAATCCTACCTGAATTGTTGTTGGCTATGTGAAAGTTTATTTGAAGCCTATTACCAGTGATTCAACACATCTGAACCTTGTGAAAGCCTCTAGTCGATTGGATTTGAAAAAGTCGTCCTAGTTTCACGGTTAGGTGACCCAGAAGCATGGGAGTAAGTCTCAACAAATCTGATTCCGAAACCTAAATGGTCCTTGATCTAAATGTGTTAGGGAAGATGATTTCTCAGTCCTAAAAGTGTCCTTGGTTGCTTCCCTCAGCCCGCTTCCCTGTTCATAAATTTCTCAACAAAATACCCTTATCTGCCTAGTCCAAAAATTGACTGATTGAGTACAAGTTTTATATCAGAATTTTAATTAAATTTGCTGCAAGATTAGTGTTATGATCTGTATATCAGATCCAGGGAAATTAGCCATGATGGTTCTGATGGAAGTGTACCTTGCTACTGGAGGAAATATCTCTTCATAATCAATTCCCTCTTTCTGAGAGAATCCTCTAGCCACAAATCTTGCCTTGTATTTTTCAATACTTCCATCAGCTGCATGTTTTATCTTGTAGATCCACTCAGAAGATACCACACTCTTGTTTTCTGGTTTGGGTACTATATCCCAAACATCATTCTTCTTGACTGGTATTCTTCCATCATTGCTTCCACCCACTCTTTCTTCTGTGCAGCTTCCTCGTAGCTGGTGGGTTCTTGATCTACAATATCACACATCTAAGCTACATAACTGGAGAATTGATTTGATCTCTTGCTTGTTCTTATGGAGCCTTCTGGAGCTCCATACTTCTCTGTTTCTTGTATGATTTCTCTTACCCAAGCAGGTTTTCTCTTTCGAGATATATCCATAGTAGGGGGTTCCTAAGGTTCTAGCATATCACGATCTTCTAATGCTACTATTTCAAGAAAGGGTTCAGCTTCTACCTTTCTGGGAGGTACATCCTCTTCATGTACTTCTTCAAGCTGACACCTTCTGGATTTCTTAAGAGTGGTTTCTTCATCAAATGTTACATCCCTACTAATCTCTATATGATGGAATCCTGAAATGTATATCCTTAAGGCTTTGGAGACTTCAAAGTATCCAACAAATATTCCCTTCTTTCCGTAAGGATCCAATTTGGTTCTCTTCTCTTTCGAAATATGAACATACACTGGACAACCAAATATCTTGAGATGGCTCACTTCAGGTTTTTTTCTTGTATACATTTCTTTAGGAGTCTTGAATCCAAGAGCACTGTGAGATAATCTATTCTGCACATACACAGTTGTTCTTGTTGCTTCAGCCCATAGATGCATGCGAAGGTCTTGGTCATGAATCATTGTCTTCACTGCTTCCATAATAGTTCTATTCTTTCTTTCTACAACACCATTCTGTTGGAGATTGTAGGGAGTAGTTAGTTCCCTCTTAATTCCAGCTTCTTTATAGAATGCTTCAAATTCTTTTTAAGTATATTCTCCACCATTATTTGATCTAAGTGTCTTGATTCTTCTTTCTGAATGGTTCTCTATCAAGGCTTTGAATTCCTTGAATTTCCCAAACACTTCACTCTTGGTCTTCAAGATGTATATCCATGTCTTTCTGGAATAGTCATCAATAAATGTGACATAATATTCATATCCACTTAAAGATGTGGAGGGCATAGGACCCACATACATCAGAATGAATTAATTCTAACGTACCTTTAGTCTTTGTATCACTTTTCGGAAATGGATTCTTGATGTTCTTTCCTCTTGCACATCCTTTGCAAGTACCTTCATGATCAATCTTCAAATCTGGTAAACTTGTTACCACCTTGCTCACATAGCGTAGTGCTTTGTAGTTGATGTAAGCAAGGCTTCTATGCCATAGTTCACTTGAGCTAGTGGTCTCATGGACAAGGGTTGTTTCTGGATGTCCCTTGATCTTGTACAATCCTCCTTCTTCACCAATGACCACAGCATCTTCAAGTGTCTTTCCTTTGGTCCACATGAGTACCTGTCCATCTATAAAAGCAACTCTATATCCTTTCTTATCCAGTGCTGAGATGGAAAGTAGGTTCTTTTTCAAACTTGGTACATAAAGTAGTTCCTTCATCTTCATGGAGGTTTCAGAGTCAAGCTTGTAGCTTGATTCACCAATGCCTTTGATGGGATATTGATAATCATCTCCTAATGATACTTTCTGAGGAGAGTTCTTTTCTTCAAGTCTTGACAAGGTTTGCTTCTTCCTTGTCATGCGCTTTGAAGCACCACTAACAATAAGCCATGTATCTTCTCCAGGTATTACAGACCCAGAGAGTGCAGAGAATAGTACATATTCTTCTACATCTTCTTCTTTTGCTTGTCTCTTTCGAGGTCTTTCTTCTTCTTCTTCATCCTCATCTTCAGCTAGATGAGCATGATGTCTTTTGTTTTTCTTCTTCTTCAATGGACACTCTCTAGCAAGGTGTCCTATCTTATGACAGTTGTAACATTGATATTTGGAGTAGTCTTTCTTCTGACTAGTTCATATTTTCTTTTGAAACTTCTTTGGAGGTTGATGCTCCTTGTGACTATCCTTCTTGAAGTTTGATTGTTTTCTCCTTCTGGTATGGGTAGCTAAAGCTTGATCATATTCTCTAAGTAGAGATTCTCTGTTAGCTACTATGGCTTCCTCTTGAATGCAAGCTTCCCATACAATGTCAAACTTCATACTCTCTTTTCTGGCACACATAGTCTGTATGAATGACTCCCAAGGTCTAGTGAGGCCATTGAGAGTAGTCATAACTAGTTTATCTTCATCAAGGGAGTCTCTAATGCCATCTAGTTGTTCCTTAAACTTGGAGACCCTTATGAAGTAATCTTGAATGGATTCTCCTTTACTCATCTTGGTACTCTTCAGTTGAGCTCTCAAATTCATCTTTATGTTAATGATCCTTCCCTCATACATTCTGGAAATGGAATCATACATTTGCTTTGGTGTCTCTTTAGATGACACTTGAGGGATCAAGTGATCTTTGATAGAATCAACAATGATCCTCATTGCCTTGATTAGGTCCTTCTAGTACTTCTCCTTAGTTTCATCTTCTTTTGGTTCAAGAACTTCATCCTTGATGTATTTGTCAAGATCATTCTCTCTAAGAATGAGACCAATCCTATACTTCCATGCTCAGAAGTTTTCAATGCCTTCCATCTTGTCCTCAAGCTTAGTGCTTGGGGCCATCTTATTCAAGAGATCACTAAAAATTGAAATTTCTCAAAATGAAAAGCTGACCTTACCAGGAGATGAGCTTGACTGAGGCAAGTTGGTTAGTCCACTTGATTTTTGGAGATCCCAAATCTTCACCCTTCAAAACTTGCTTGCGAGGTTTCAATTTCTACAGAATTTCTGGTTCTGGTTTTCTGTAATTTTCTGGTTCAGGGCCAAACTAGGGTTTGTCTTTCCCGAAGATTCAGCCACCCAAAAACTTAGATCTAGGGATCAACAGATGCGCTCTAGGGAGACGCAACTTTCTATGCAAACAGATCTTCATAATTCCAACTTTTGCAAAAACCCTAATTTCTTGCTGAAGGCAGAGGAGAGAGAGTTTCACCTTGTGAAAGTTGTTCTATTCATGCTAGCATTGATACCATGTTAAGTTTCATATGCTTAGCTAGATATCATTAGTGTTTAATCCAAATTCACAACAGTAGCATATGCAGAATCACTGAAAGAAACACAATCACAAGAAAGACACAGTATTTATCCTGGGAAACCCTCAAGGGGAAGAAAACCCAGCAAAACTTCCTCTATATAGATGTATAAGATAAAACCCCAAAAACAGGTAATCCTCCTCCTTGTTGGTATCTGTCTCTCTCTCTCCTATGCGCTACACAAGTGTGAGTCTGTGTGTTCAAATGAGGAACACAGCTCCTATTTATACTCTTTTTGTCACTTGACTTTTACCCTAACAAGTCGGCCCCACTAAACTGTCTGGGTGGACTTCGCCTACGAAATCACAAAACAATATTATATTATATTCATTAGGGTACTATTGACCCGACTTACAATGGAGGCTTTACCTCATGACTCTATGATGACCAATTACAATAATAACATCCCGATGGAGGAATAGAACATCTCCCTTGGGGTACATCAGTAAAATACATTTAGAATATCCTTTGAAGTTACAATATTCAACACATTATATGTTCTCAGAACTCTAATCTTCCTCTCTGTCTCCAGCAAAACTTCCTCTATATAGATGTATAAGATAAAACCCCAAAAATAGGTAATCCTCCTCCTTGCCGATATCTCTCTCTCTCTCTCCTATGCGCTACACAAGTGTGAGTCTGTGTGTTCAAATGAGGAACACAACTCCTATAGAAAATCTCCCTTGGGGTACATCAGTAAAATACATTTAGAATATCCTTTGAAGTTACAATATTCAACACACTATATGTTCTCAGAACTCTAATCTTCCTCTCTGTCTAGTTCTCCAGCAAAACTTCCTCTATATAGATGTATAAGATAAAACCCCAAAAATAGGTAATCCTCCTCCTTGCCAATATCTCTCTCTCTCTCTCCTATGCGCTACACAAGTGTGAGCCTGTGTGTTCAAATGAGGAACACAACTCCTATTTATACTCTTTTTGTCACTTGACTTTTACCCTAACAAGTCGGACCCACTAAACTGTCTGGGTCGACTTCACCTAGGAAATCACAAAACAGTATTATATCATATTCATTAGGGTACTATTGACCCGACTTACAATTGAGGCTTTACCGCATGACTCTATGATGACCAACTACAATAATAACATCCCGATGGAGGAATAGAACATCTCCCTTGGGGTACATCAGTAAAATACATTTAGAATATCCTTTGAAGTTACAATATTTCAACACATTATATGTTCTCAAAACTCTAATCTTCCTCTCTGTCTAGTTCTCCATGAGAGCCTTAAGCTCTCAAAACCAATTGAAGACCTCATCGTTGTTTTTCATAAAGTAGATCCACATCCTCCTAGAGAAATAATCTATGAAGGTCACATAGTAGTTGAAACTTATAAACAAGGTTACTGACATAGGACCATGTATATCAGAATGCACCAGATCCAATATCCCCCTTGGACTTTCCATCACTACTAGGAAAGCTAGACTTGGCATACTTGCCAAGCGCACATCCCTTGCATACACCTTGTTGCTCTACACTGAACTCCAAAAGACCAGTGACTATCTCCCTCAATAGCAATGAAGCTCGGTAATGTGAGTGACCCATCCTCTTATGCCATAACTCGCACAAACTATCACTATCACTATGAACCAATGCATGTACCAACTAAGCCTTCAATAAGTACCAATTCCCCACTCTACTCCCTACTACTTATCCTCTATCTAAACTGGAGCCTTTCATATTAACAAGTACCTATCTGTCCTTAAAGTAGACCACATATCCCTTGTCCTCAATAGCCGATATCGCTAGAAGGTTCTTTGTCAACCCTAGTACATGTAGCACATCCTTCACCTCCAAAGGATCTCCTAACTCTAGCTGAAACTAAATCTCCCCAGTCCCCCTAGCATTGTACTTGGCATCATCACCAAGCTCCACGTGTAACTTTGAGTCCTCCTCTATGATACTGGTAAACACATCTTGTAAGCCTCTCATATGACGTGAAGCTCTACTATCCACGATCCATGCATCCTTTCCCAAGGTGTAAAAAAGACAAGACACTAATGAGAACTCCTTCTCAAACTTTACAGCAAACTCACTCCCCTATGTGTCCGTTGGAGGCTGCAACTTGTGTCTTTTACTTTCCCTTCTTGTTTGGACATTGACCTGCATAATGGCCAAACTTGTGACATGCAAAGCACTTGACTTTGCTCATGTCCTTCTTCCCGTCATGAGTGGAAGCCTCTCCACTTGCATTCTTCTTGGCCTTCACTTTGCACTTCCTTGAATGCCCTGTAAGAGTAACGTTCTCCTCATCATCACCCTTTCGTTGGCCTCCATATAGGAACTCCTCTTGAGTCTCCTCCTATATGAAGTCATCCCAAAACCTCTCCTAGCTAGGAAGATTTTCTTGTGCAACAATACCTTTGAGAAAAGGTGCACATCGCTTGGTAAAGCCATTCAAGGCTACTCTTACCAACTACGGATCTGTAATTGTCTCCTCAACTGTTGCCAACTTGCCACGAACCTGTGTGATCCTGGTGAGATAAGAAGCCATTGTATCTAATATGGGCATCTTGGTGCTTTTGAGTCCTCTTTCAGCACCATCTTCCTATAGTGGTTGTCACTCTAGTGTAGTTTCGTCACAGCTTCCCACATCTTCCTAGTTGTCTTCTTTCCGTAACAAATGAGATATTACATGATTGTTCACTACATGGAAAATAATCCTCCTCGCTTTCACATCTTTCTTGTTACGCTTAACTAGCTGAGTAGGATCAGTAGGAACAATGAGGGTTTTTTCTACTAGCTCCCAAATCACGTTCTCCATCAACATTAACGCTACCCTCTCCTTCCAGGGACTAAAGTTGGATTCACCCTCCAACCGGTGCTCAAATCTCAGTCCAGTTGTTTCCATCCTTTCCAAACAAATAATCTCACCAAAGAATACCCACTTTTTTGTGTAAACTGTAAACCCCCGTCAAATGTAATTTCCTTCTTTAGAGCCAACATTGCTCTAATACCATGTTAAATTATTTTACTCAATATCAATTCTATTTTTTGTACTCAATAATTCTTAAACTCAAAAATTATAAACAGGAATACTGATAATTTTAACCAATGGTACAATGAAAGTAAACACAGAAAATCATTCACACATTTGACACAGTTATTTTACCCTAGAAACCTTAATGGGGAAAAACCAACATTCAATGTTCTCCTTTTATTAGCTCATAGAGAAAATTAAGAATTTACAGCAATGCTATCTATAAATAAGTTTCTTTGAGAAATCAACAGAACAAGGATCACTATAGGAATGATCATGTCAGCTTGCTCTCTCATGCAACCTGTACAGCCCTCTACATCACCCCTACTAGGCCTCTATGTCAGCTTGATCACACGTGCGGCCAGTAAAGCCCTCTGCATCAACCTTCTCAACCTCTACATCACTCGTATGGCCTACCTATGTCCTGTTCAAATCTACTAGGTGAATAAAACCCTTTCTCTCTCCTTCGATCTCCCTGATGCAACCTCTCTCGCTTTCTCCTCGACCATCAAGTCTCTCACTCCTCACTTGAGAAAATCTCTTTCAAATGGTCTCTTGATCATGTATGTGTAACGTTCTCCTAATCATCACCCTTTCGTTAGCCTCCATATAGGAACTCCTCTCAAGTCTCCTCCTAGATGAAGTCATCCCAAAACCTCTCCCAGCTAAGAAGATTTTCTTGTGCAACAATACCTTTGACAGAAGGAGCACATGGATTGGTAAAGCCATTCAAAGCTACTCTTACCAACTCCAGATCTGTAATTGTCTCCTGAACTGTTGCCAACTTGCCACAAACCTGTGTGATCCTAGTGAGATAAGAAGCCATTGTATCTAATATGGGCATCTTGATGCTTTTGAGTTCCTCTTTCAGCACCATCTTCCTGTAGTGGTTGTCACTCCGGTGTAGTTTCGTCAAAGCTTCCCACCTCTTCCTAGTTGTCTTCTTTCCGGAACAAATGAGATATTACATGATTGTTCACTACATGCAAAATAATCCTCCTCGCTTTCACATCTTTCTTGTTACGCTTAACCAGCTGAGTAGCATCGGTAGGAACAATGAGAGTTTTATTTACAAACTCCCAAATCGTGTTCTCCATCCACATTAACACTACCCTCTCCTTCCAGGGACTAAAGTTGGATACAACCTCCACTCGGTCCTCAAATCTCAGTCCAGTTGTTGCCATCCTTTCCAAACAAATAATCTCACCAAAGAATACCCACTTTTTTGTGTAAACTGTAAACCCTTGTCAAATTTGATTTCCTTCTTTAGAGCCAACATTGCTCTAATAACATGTTAAATTATTTTACTCAATATCAATTCTATTTTTTGTACTCAATAATTCTTAAACTCAGAAATTATAAACATGAATACTGATAATTTTAACCAATGGTACAACGAAAGTAAACACAAGAAATCATTCACACGTTTGACACAGTTATTTTACCCTAGAAACCTTAATGGGGGAAAACCAACATTCAATGTTCTTTTATTAGCTCATAGAGAAAATTAAGAATTTACGACAATGTTATCTATAACTAAGTTTCTTTGAGAAATCGACAAAACAAGGATCTCTATAGGAATGCTCATGTCAGCTTGCTCACTCATGCGACCTGTACAGCCCTCTACATCACCCCTACTAAGCCATTATGCCAGCCTGATCACACGTGCGGCCAGTAAAGCCCTCTGCGTCAACCTTCTCAACCTCTACATCACTCGTATGGCCTACCTATGTCCTATTCAAATATGCTAGGTGAATAAATCCCCTTCTCTCTCCTTCGATCTCCCTGATGCAATCTCTCTCTCTTTCTCCTCGACCATTGAGTCTCTCACTCTTCACTTGAGAAAATCTCTCTCAAATGATCTCTTGATCATGTATGTGTTTCTCTTCTCCTTAGGCTTTCTTTTATAGCATCTCAATACCAAAACCCTAACCCCTAATCTTCAAATTTATGGATGGCCAATATTAGATCTTGAGCCCCACTTAAGATCAATGGTTATGATTTAATCTCAAGTTCACTTTTTAGTCATTAGCCAACATTAAGTTAATAATGTGTTTTTCTTGAGTTAAACTTGGGAAACAGATTATAAAAGTCACTTACTCAATAATTAAGCAAGTACCTAGAGAATAAATAGACAACTTCTGCATGCTTGACACCTAGCCTATGCAGAAGCTCTTGTGCGAGCTATAATCATCAACACTCTCTCCTAGAGACAAAGGAGTTCTGCACCACTCCCATCTTACCTCTAAAGAACAGAAATTCACCCTTCATCAAAGCCTTGCTGAAAATATCTGCAACCTCCTAATCTGTAGGAATCTACTAAAGTTCCACTGCACCACTCTACACTATATCCCTGATGAAGTGATATTTGTTCTCTATGTGTTTGGACCTGTCATGAAACAGTAGATTCTTTGAGAGTTTTATGCAACTCTGATTGTCAAAATAGACCATAGGCTCCAACTCTAGACCAAATAATCCTATGAGCATCTTGCGAAGCCAAATGGCCTCACAACTCGTCAAACTCGCCGCCATGTACTCAACCTCTGCTAAAGTAAGTGCCACTAAATTCTGCTTCCTGCTAAACCTGAAATCAAAGCCGATCCCAAGTTGAAGCGACACCCTGAGGTTCTTTTCCTGTCCACTGCACTCCCTGCCAATCTGAGTCTGTATAGCCCTATAACTACACTCCACAACTCTTAACATACCTCAATCCATACTCCATTGTACCTCGAAGATATCTAAGCACATGCTTTGTTGCAACCCAATGAACCCTCCTCAGCTCCACCATAAACCGGCTTAGGGAATTCACATTAAAACATATATATGGCCTAGTGTTGACCAGATACATCAATGAACCAATCAATTGTCTGTATAATGTAGGATCCACCAACTCTGACTTAGAAGCATCAAACCTCTTTAGGTTGGTGATCATAGGTGTAGACATAGGCCTGCAATCCTCCATCTGGAATCTCCTCAAATTATCAATTACATATTTTCCTTTCCTAGGAAAATCTCACCTATCTACTACCACACCTTCAATTTTAAAAATTAGTACACCATGTCGATGTCCTTCATCTCAAACTCCAAAGCTAGATCATGCTTGCACATCTTAATGAGCTTCTCTGATTTGGTAAGAGACAGGTCATCCACACAAAGTACCAAGAAGTGTGGATCATCACCATCAAGTATAAAATACAAGTTGGAATCCACCTCACTCTTGATGAAGCCCATTGCCAACAGATACCCATCAATCCTCGAGTACCATGCCCTTGGTGCCTGTTTAATTCCATATTAATGCCTTCTTTAACCTACATACAAGACAATCTCTCCCATGCACCTCAAAGCCGTAAGGTTGCTCAATGTACACCTCTTCCTCAATAACTCTGTTGTGGAAGGTTGTCTTCACATTCATCTGATGCATCCTCCACTCCATCTCTAACACAATAGATATAAGAGCCCTAATAGAAGTATACCTGGCTATTGGAGCGAATGTATCCTCATAGCCTACTCCCTCCTTCTGGGAGAACCCTCTAGCCACGAACCTCGCTTTGTATCTCTACACTACCATCCGGAACATGCTTGATCTTAAAGATCATCTTGTACTAACCACATATTTCCTTTTATGCCTCAGAACAATGTCCCACACATCATTCTTTATGATGCATGCATACTCCACCTTGGAAACCCTCACCCTCTATAGTTGATGGCTTGTTGCCTCCTTAGCACTAGTAGGCTCAAAATCAATGATGTCACTCATGACTGACATGTAATTCGGAAATTGTCACGGTGGTCTCCTCTGCCTGAAAGAACTCCTGGGAGCCACCACATACTCCTAAGCATCTCTTAGTGTCTATTCTAGCCATCTTGACCTCCTCCTGACATAAGTGGAAGCAACATGTAACTCCTCCTGATCTAAAGGTTGAGTCCTTATACCTGCTAGTGTCGGTCTCTCCTCAACCTTCGAAGCCTCTCCCTCCTTGGCCTCTGTCCCTACAAGAATGGTATCATGTGACTTCCTATAGGCTTGGCTCTCATCAAACCGAACATCCCTCCTTATTACTCTCTTCCCTAGTGTTGGAATGTATACAATATATGCCTTTGAAGTCTCAATGTATCCCACAAAGATTCCCTTCTCACCTAAAGGCTCCAACTTCATTCTCTTCTCCAATACTACATGCACATACATCAAACATCCAAAGTTACAAAAGTGACCAATCTCTGGTCTCACCCCTATGAATGCCTCCACAAGAGCCTTATTCCCCAAATCCTTATGAGGACTCTTGCATCTTTCTTGAATGTATATTGTTGTGTTGCGTGTTTCTGCCTAGAGAAACATGGGCAAATCCTGATCATGGATCATTGCCTTAGCAACTTCAATGATGGCCCTGTTCCTCCTCTCTGAGACCCCATTCTACAGTGGGTTGTAAGGTACTGTCAGTTCCTTCATAATTCTTACCTCCTTACATAAATACTTGAACTTGCACTTGTATACTCACCTCCATTATATGTTCTCAGAGCTCTGATCTTCCTCTCTGTCTAGTACTTCACGAGATCCTTAAACTCTTGGTACCAACTGAAGACCTCATTCTTGCTCTTCATAAAGTAGATCCATGTTCTCCTAGAGAAATCATCTATGAAGGTCACGTAGTAACGTAACCTATCAACAAGGCTACTAACATAGGACCGCATATATCACAATGCACCAGACCCAATATCCCCTTTGACTTATTATCACTGTTAGGAAAGTTGGTGTTGGCATACTTGTCAAGTGCACATCCCTTGCATACACCCTACTGCTCTACATTGAACTTCGAATGACCAATGACTATCTCCGTTTATATCGGTAAAGCTCTATAATGCAAGTGACCCATTCTTTTGTGCCATAACCCACACAAACTATCACTGTCACAATGAATCAATGCACATACCAGTTGAGCCTTTAGCAAGTACAAATTCCCCACTCTACTCCCTATTACTCATCCCATATCTAAACTAGAGCCTTTCAACCTAACAAGTACCTATCCATCCTGAAAGTAGACCACATATCCCTTGTCCTCAAAATCTGAAATCGCTAGAAGGTTGTTCGTCAACCTTGGTACAAATAGCACATCCTTCACCTTTAAAGGATCTCCTGACTCCAACTGAAACTGAATATCCCCAGTCCCCCTAACAATGTACTTAGCATAATCACCAAGCTCTACGTGTAGCTCTCAATCCTCCTTTGTGATATGGTTAAACACATCTTGTAAACCTATACCATATGATGTGAAGCTCCATTGTCCACAAACCATGCATACTTTCCCAAAGTGCTAGAAAGACAAGACACTCTGAGAACTCCTCAAACTTTGGAGTGAACTCACTCACATGTGTGTCTACTGAGGTTGCAACTTGTGTCTTTCCCTTGCCCTTCTTCTTGTTTGCACATTGCCCTGCATAATGGCCAAACCTATGACATGCAAAGCACTTGATTTTTCCCATGCCCTTCTTCTCGTCATGAGTGGAAGCCTCTCCACTTGCATTCTTCTTGGCCTTCACTTTGCCCTTCCTTGCATGACTTGCAAGAGCAACATTCTCCTCGTCATCACCCTTCCGTTGGCTTCCATATCGAAACTCCTCTTGAGTATCCTCCTGGATGAAATCATCCCATATCCTCTCCCAACTAGAGGGATTTTCTCATGCAACAATACCTTTGACAAAAGGATCCCATGGCTTAGTAAATCCATTCAGGGCTATTCTTACCAACTATGGATCATTCACTATCTCACCAACTGCTGCCAACTTGTCATGAACCTGTGTGATCCTAGTGAGATAAGAAGCCACTGTATCTAATCTAGACATCTTGGTGCTTTTGAGTTCCTCTTCAAATACCATATTCCTATTGCGGCTGTCACTCTAGTATAACTTCCTCAAAGCTTCCCACATCTCACTCGCTGTCTTCTTTCTTGACAAATGAGGTATCACTTGATCCTTCACTACATCTAGAATAATCCTCCTGGATTTCACATTTTTCTTGTTATGCTCGGCCAGCTGAGTAGAATCAATAGGAACATGGAGAGTTTTATCTGCAAACTCCCAAATCTCATTCTCCCAACACTAACGCTATCCTCTACTTCTAGGGACTAAAGTTGGATGCACCCTCCAAGCGGTCCTCAAATCTCAGTCCAATTGCTTCCCTCCTGTCCAATCAAATAATCTAACCAAAGAATACCCCCTTTTTTGTGTAATATGTAAACCCCCATCAAATGCGATTTCCTTCTTTAAAGCCAACTTTGCTCTGATACCATGTTAGATTATTTTACTCAATATCAATTCTAATTTATGTCCTCAATAATTCTTAAACTCAAAAATTATAAACAAGAATACTAATAACGATTGCATGCTTGACACCTAGCCTATGCAGAAGCTCTTGTCCGAGCTATAATCATCAACATTCCCTCCTAGCAAGGAAGGAGTTCTATACCACTCTCATCTTATCTTTGAAGAACACAAACTAGCCCTTCATCAAAGCCTTGGTGAGAATATTTGTAATATGCTCAATGGCTCATCTATAGAAATATATTGAATTTTCACTGCACCCCTCTGCACTCTATCCTTGATGAAGTGATATTTGATCTATATGTGTTTGGACCTATCATGAAACACTAGATTCTCCAAGAGTTTTATGCAACTCTGATTGTCACAATGGATCACCATAGGTTCCAACTCCAGACCAAATAATTATGTGAGCATCTTGCAAAGCCAAATGGCCTCACAACTTGCCAAACTCGTTGCCATGTACTCAACCTCTGTTGAACTAAGTGCCACAGACGTCTGATTCTTGCCAAACCTTGAAATCATTGTTAATCCCAAGCTAAAGCTACACCCTTAGGTGCTTGTCCTATCCACTACACTCCCTTCCCAGTCTAAGTCTATATAGCCTTGTAACTGCACTCCACCACTCCTCACATACCTCAATCCATACTCCACTATACCTTGAAGATACCTAAGCACATGCTTTGCTACAACCGAGTGAATCCTCCTCGACTCCACCATATCCAGGCTTAGGGTATTCACAACAAAGCATATATAGCCTAGCGTTGACCAAATATATCGATGAACCAATCAGCTACCTGTGCAATGTAGGATCCACCAACTTTGACTCAGAAAGATCAAGCTTCTTTAGGTTCGTGATCAAGGTCAATTGTTGTTTTTAGAATTTGTTGACTTGTAGAGGAGTTACTATTCTTAGACCCAAGGCACATTTGTGGTCGAGCTTGCTTGGCACCTTCTTGTCATTGATAGCTATACTATTTTTACCCTAGAAGAATGCACCTTATTTTGAGGAATATTTTGCCATATTTACCATTCAATAGTTCCTCTTGTTTTGGGACCTAGCCACCTTCCTCTTGTTTTGGGACCTAGCCACCTTCCTATTTTAGCCTTGTGATATGGTATTCTTATCCCATACATGAGGGGGATTTTGTTAAAGGAAATTTCCTCTATTTTTTCCTATAAGAATTCCCCCTACTTGACCCTTCCACTCTTCCTTCACTCTTTTAATACGATTACCGCTCAAACTAGTAGTCCTTTATAAGTAGACTATGTATGGTCTTGTGCTAGTGACGGTAAGCATGTAAGAGGAGGTAAGACCCAATGTCACCTCAGTCTACCTCCTCAACTTCTTCAAGTAACCCTAAACCCAGGGGAGAATACCTATCAAGGGAATGAGTACCTGCAATCACCAATAACCTGCAAATACCCTCCTACTAGCCTTAAATGGAGTCAACAATGAATAATGAAGACACAAAACATATAAAATAGTTAATTCATCTACCAGTCAACATCAATCAATATCACAACTTCCAATGCACTTCACAATTCCCAAGGTAAGGTTTCAGAGTTCCCAAGGCACAACCTCAGAAAAGTGCGCTTTGAAGGGGAGAAGATCAAGTGGCCTAGGGTGCACTTGAGGATCCAACCAAAATAGCAAAAACCTTACAAAAACCTAATTTGGACAATTTCACGTTTCCCAATGAACTAGGTCAAAATGGGACGCCCTCAAAGATCTGTGGATAAATCCACTAGGGTGAATTTGATGGGTGGACCAGAATTATCAAATTGCAAATATTTTTGGTTTTATGAATTATTTAGATTTTTTGAGTTTTCCAACAATATTTAGATTTTTAGGGTTTTTTTCCAATGCGCCAAGGCAAACGAGGACGCCCTCAAAAATCTGAGGATAAATCTACTAGGACGAATCTAATGTGTGGACCAAAATTACGAACTTGGGGCTATTTTTGGAGTTTTGAATTTATTTAGATTTTTAGGGTTTTTCCAGCGATATTATAAATTTTAGGGTTTTTTCAAAATAAAAATGCATGTAAAATAAAGGACAAATAAATTGGTAAAAAAGAAATAGTTTTGTTGAAAAGATAAGGCAGATGATTCTTGTCTCAATCCCTGGGGCATTGAGAGATCGATACCAACATCCCTCTCTTAGAATGGCTTTCAATACTTGCAATTAGGGCACCAACTACAACCATGAGGGTTAGGTAGAAGAGCCTAATTAGGGAAAGCAAAGAAGTCCAAGGCCCAATTTACAATGGAGAGCTTCTTTGATACGAAGATCTTCTCATACGAAGTTGACAAAATGCTAGCAAGAAACCCTACCTTAGCCCAAACCACTTCAAGAATGACATTAAACTAGGGTTGGGAGATAAACTTACCAACATTAACCAAGGAATGAGCAAAGGAGATGCACCTTAGGTCACCCTTGAGCACAAGTTATCACAACTATTCTTAGCATCAATCATAGCATGTGTAAAAGAAACCTTAGAACTTCATCACATCAACCTTCAAGAAAGAAAGATCATCCAAAGATAGGTGTGCATAGCATCAAGAGCTCCAATAAACCAAGATAAATAGAAAAGAACTCATAATGAACCCATATCTTGTTGTGTTTTTACAATGAGAGTGAGGCTCTATTTATATAAGACTAGCCTCACCTAATTTTAAGTTACTAGCCTACAACATTATGTAAAAAATATAACTTTTGGCTTGCTCACCCATAGCTTTGGGGGCTAAACCACTAAAACAACATAAAATAACAATATAAAAGAGCAATTAGGCTACACCAAGTGCTAGGTGTGCCGAAAAGAGGATGTCATGCCCCAACTAACCCCATCAGATGTGTGCCCTCAATGTCCTCCTCCATTATCCTTGTAAGCTTCTTCAATAAGGAAGTACAAATTGTGGGTACACAACCCAGAGGAGGGGTAAAATAGGTCCAAGTGAGCAAATAAGGTGCGCTAAACAAATGCTATCACCTTTTATATGGAAAATAAAGGAGTGTGGCCATGCGTCCAAGTGATTATCCCCCCAAGGGCACCAACCCCTACAGGGTGAGCACCTCCTGGAGGTGGAAATCAAGCAGACCATCCATGACATGATCAGGGGTAATTAGCCCCAAATCAACACTCTATGCCTCAATTTGGCCTTTATATCGTAATTTTTTCAACCCCTTCCCTTAGGGGGTCACCTATAGGGAATGCTGCAGATACTCTAAGGCATAACACTCAAATTGGATTTCTTCAAAATCCAATTGGAGTGACTATCTCTATTTTTTTCATTACTACATTACGAGATGGATTGGTTAGTCAGTGTATCAACGCAGCAGTGACAGTTCAAGGGTGTCTTTCAGACTTGGCACATGGTTACATGTTTCTGTTATTAAATGGTTAATAGTAGGACAAGTTCTGGAGCAGGTCACACCTATATAGGTACATCTGAGCGACAGTGTTTTCAGTAGAGCAAGTGCCCCATACTTGCAACTTCAGTGCAGTATTCAGAGCAAGTATGGGCGATCAAAGACCCCCAAAGGGGGTATGGTCAGGTCGGTTCTTGCAGTTTATTTGGACTCGTCATTTTGGAGATCTGATCATTGCTTTGGGTAGCCTTTGGGGAGATGAGCATGGAGTTCAAATTTCAAGCAAATCTAAGAAGTTAATTTTAGCAAATTATATTTTTAGCAGCTGTTATCTTTTGCAATCTCTGACTTTGGGTTGATTGACTGTCTAGAGTTCAAGTTTTAGTTGATTGTAAGAGCATGGATTTTAGTATATTTTTTAGCAGGGTGACTAGACTATTCATGCCTAGTCCGGCCTACAGTAGCAATGTCAGATCTCAAGCCATTACGAGAATTTTGAAATTTTAGGGACAGATTGCTTTTTGGCATGGTTGAGAGGTTACTTGGTAGGCCACATGAGGTTTACTTACTATTTTTGGAAATATCTGTTGTAGGAAGCTCCTATGTGAATTGACTTAGTGTGCCCTCCTTGATGAGCTTCCTTCCCCTTTCCTTTAGCCTTGTTTCACTGTTAATTAAAACCTAATCCTACTCACCCACCACCTTAAAGCCACTAACTATTTTGCAAAAAGTGCTCTATTAGCATTAATGGTGGTACTAGTTATTATGTATGAGAGGGTTGACTTTTAACCAAAAAAGGAAGCACATGACCTAAGGAAGCCTCCTTGCATTTTCTTGAAGCCTTAAATCACTACTTTTGTCTAAGAGATGGTGCCCCCTGTTTGAGAGGTCTAATCAATATTTTTAATGTCTTGCTTTCCTAAAATTAGCTTAGCTACCTTTCTATTCTTGGATTTAACTTGGCTCCAGATTCTCATCCTCTTGGCTTACTTTTAGTATGCTGCCTCTCTTGGAGTCCTACGCCCAATTCCCTTGATATTTTTAGCATGCATGGGTGTTATTCTTGGAAGGTTCAATGCTACTATTTTAAGAGGGGTTTGATCTAGTGAACGGAGCTTTTGTGGGCAGATTTGGTGGTCATGACTATGAGGATGAGGCTACTATTTTAAAAATTTTGAAGGAGGGTGCTCCTTTGAGGACAAATTTAGTATACATTCACTACTATTTTCACCAAGAAGTGTGTTGATTTTTCTGAGCAGCATCGAGAGCCCTTCTCTTAGGAGAATGGGACCACCTAGTCCGGGACCACGGTGAAGACTCAACCCAGTGTTGAGTGACCATTCGGTTGAATGGTAGAAATCTGGTCTGGGACCATGATATAGACCCAACTCTGCCCTGGGTAGACTCAACCTAGTGTTGGGTAGACATCTGCTCTGGGACCATGATGTAGACCAGTCTAGTACTGGTAGACTCAGCTTAGTTCTGAGTAGCCATTCTCTTGGAGAATGAAGGCACTGTAAGCCCTAGACTGAGTCTAGGCATGTGTGGCACTCTGACCCTTGATCTATGGGCTTGGTGTACTTCTCCAAGGATTAGCTACCCTTGGTTAAGTTACCCTAGTACCAGATCTANAACACTCTTGGTTTATGATGATGTACTTTTGGAATCAAAAAGGACCACAGGTAATGACCACAGGGGCACTTGGAAAAAGCCCAAAGTCCAAAGTCAAATAAATAAAGACTTTTGTGCCACGGGAAAAGGACCACAGGTGGAAGTCAAAAATAAACAAGGATTTATGGTAAAAGTCAAAGATAAATAAAAAGACTTTTGGTAAGAAGGTAAAAGTGAAATTAGGAAAAGATTAAAATATTATTATTTTTATCTTTCATAATTTTGGTCCACTTAACAATGAATGAAGGCTATATAAGAAGATCAAGTCTTCTCATTATTACACACAAGTTTGCTCTGACAGGTGAAGCTGCTATTTACTGAAGAAGACTTTCTTGCCTCATCTAGGGCATCTTCAGCAAACCCTCAGCTAGGGTTTTTATCAGCATTTTTTATTTTTGGGCAGCTCTCTTTATTTTTCCAAGGCAGCCAAGACAAAATCCGGGCAGCTCCTTCTTCTCTCTCACGGGTTGCATTTGCTGTTTTTGGGCAGGAGTATTGCCCTCGTTCTTTTACGGGCAGCTCAACCCGTGAGGGCCGAGGCTCATTGGGCACCCTCGGGTAGCCCTAGAGCTGACCCTTACGGCAGCCGTGAGCCCAAAGCACCTCCGGACAGCCCTCAAGGCTCACCGTGACGGTGCTGTAGCAGTCGGTGGCTGCACAGCCCTCAGGGCAACCCACGGGCCACCCCGTGGGGACTCGGGCAAGCTGCCAAGCAGCACCAAGCCTGCACAAGGGCAGCCGGGCAGGCAGAAGGGCAGGTAAAAGGTCAGCGGGCAGCAGTTAAGCCCAGATCCAGGCAGATCGGGCAACTCAGGCAGCTGACAGAAAAGTACAGCCCAGGAAGCTCACAGTATTCTCAGGGCAGTCTGTATTTTTCAGGGCAAGAGAGAGAAAATAATTTTTCTAATAAAGCCCTAAATTGAAAATTTTGTAATTCTAGAAATTGTGGTTGAATTTATCAGACTGATTTTTACTGATAAATTTTACAGTTACTGTGGTCAAAATCCAGATCTGGATTTGGATTTGAGGAGCTTTTTGAAGAATTTCTTAAGTCATCTCATTTACGAGATGAGCTACTAATGCTTTTGGGGTAATTGTCCTTTGAAGGTTTCCCCAGTGAAAAATCTTGTGTACATTGTGTTGATGTGATGAATGTGTTTTTACTGCACTGCTGATTTGTTTAAGTTATCTGCAAATTTTTAAAGTTATATGCAAATGCTAAATTTCAACAAAGTGGAGCACTTCACTTTGGGATCTTGGACTATTATTGGAGTTCTCTATTTTTATCTTCTGTCCTATCTCATTCTTTCCTCCTCTAAATTGTACAAGCAATCTGAAGCCAAGGGCATCATTATTATTAAGTATCTTCAGAACAAAAAGTTGTTAATTATTGCCTTGTTCCTTCCATTGTTTCCATCTTCTCTTGAGAGAGTGTAAATGACAGCAAGCAACAGGTAACAGGTACTTGGGATAGTCGGATTCCATCTTGCATCATTGTGGTTGTTCCAATCCTGTTTTGTGGAGGAGTTGTACATTTTGGCGTCCCGAAGATCTGGGAGAGATATTTGTGTGTCCTGACCTGTTAAGGATATTGTTCATCCCTAGGTAGTAAAAACATTCCAGACTCTTATTTGCTTTTGATTTTCATTCTTGATAGAGTTTAAACAGTAGGATTCAGGTTTCATTATTCACCCTATCTGCATTTTCTTTCTTCAACTTCAACTCCATAAAGGCACTGATCTAATTACTTTAAGCTGCTTATTTACTCGTAAAAATCAAAAAACTATTATTTACCTTGTTTTCCATGCATTCTAGGCATTCTAGACATATAGATTTGGGTATATTTAGCTAGTTTATATCATTTTTTTGTCATAAAACAGCAAGATCAGGTGTTGTTTTGTCATATTCATCCAGAAAGAGGGAATCTTATGTTTTTCTTGCTTTCCATGAACAAGCATAAGCATAAACACTCTTAAAAATGCATTACAAAACAATAGTTTAATTGCATTTATAGTCAAACAGCTTTCTGTTTTTACTGTTTTTCTGTATTTAATTTTACAATTGCATTGGGTTGAGTGCCCAACAAAAACTACAAAATTTCTACATTAAATTTAGTATTTACAGCACTAAAACAGTAAACTACAGCTCACTGTATTTGGTTTGGCACTCTAGTTTAGCATATTTTCTGCATACAGTTGCATTGGGATTCATGCCCATAGTTGGCACTTGGCACTAATTTTCTGCATCATTTTCTGTGCAAAATTCCAGCTTTTATGACAGATTTTGTTTGTTGTTTTTTATATTTAGTTGCAGATTATTTCAGGACAGCAAGCTTTTATTTGATTTTAGGTGTTAGTACTCATTATTTGACTTACAGTTTGAACCCTAGAATCATTAATGTATACCCCCCGGAAGTTATCAAATACTAACTTCGAAGTCAAGGGGTAAGCGAGGTGACATCTTATTTCCTATAATTGTATCCATACTCCCTTCAGCTTTTGCAGCACAGGAATTTCCAGGTGATAACACACTCTTTTATACACTTAACTTTGTGGAGCACTTTTGTGGAACTATTATTAGAGTGAGAATATTTTACATGTACTTCAGCTATTCTAGGTAGAGGGTAAATTCTTGGATGCTACACAAAGGTTATTCACCACATTTTTCTGAGATAGGTGCTTCAAGTATCCTTGGATGCCCCCACGGGGGCGGGAGTGGGGTCTCAAGAATTTGAGTTGGATGTTGGCACTGAAATAGGACCTTCTAGTCCTCTTCAAGGTCACTCTGTGACACACTCAGATCCTCAGACCTTATCTTGTGACCGAGACCCACACAAATCCTGTCCAGATTATTCATTATACCATAGGCTATCATCGGTTTTCAGTTTGCACACGGGAAACACAAAGCACTCGTGGGGTCAGGGGTTCAAGTGGCGTTGCTTGTTATAACTGGGATTCTCTCCAACACAGAGTCACCATGGTCATCTTTGACAAGGTTGTTTGATTCAAGTGGGTCCCAGACCAGTGGCATGTCCCCTCTTCCCCAAGACATCTTCATTAAACTCTGTTATTTCCCCCATACTTCATCAAATTATGCTCTACACAAGGACCCTGGTGAGGACCCCTAACTGGACTTCTTTGTTGATATTGTCAACTATTTGATATTGCCTGAGGTCATCCTTCTAGGGGACTTCGATGCCCATACTAGAGACTAACAAACACCACCCACAATAGATCAAAGCATGATCTCTTCCTTCATGAGATAGATTCGACCTCAGTAGAACTTCATATGATGTCAAACAATGGGTTTGGCACCCTTTCGGCATATTGTAGGCACCTTCTAAATTTGGGTCAGTCCCATTCGCTGCTGATTTTTACTGGCCTACCTTGTTTCCCAAAGTCTAGCAGCTTTACATATTTCCCTCACAATGGGGGGGCAGCATCATTGACTATGTCCTAGCCAACCAAGACCTGCTTCCATATATTTGTGAGCTGTCATTCCTCCAGATTCCCTTAGTGGACCTTGCTCTTCTATCCTTTTCATTTCACGCTGACGCTCCACCCCCCCCCCTCTCCCATTTCTCGTGACTTAAGGAGGCCTCCAAATATGCATTCCTCTATTTGGCTATATGGAAAGAAACACTTAAACACTACCCCCACATTACCAAACCCCCTTCTCACTCCCCAAATGCAATGAACCAATGGCATAATGAAGGATGTAGATTATACCATAAATAGCTTCGTCACATCCTCTTACACGACCCCGCCTCTTACTCCAAACTCTAAAAAAATTACTGGTATCTTTTTCGGCACAAGAAACATCTCTTTTTCTTTCAGAGGAGATTGGAATCACATACAAAACTTCATCATTCTCCCAAAACCTTTTATCACGCCCTCTTCCCCCATCATTCTAGTCCACTCCCCAATCTTGACCACCAATCCATGTTCACCCATATGACCACCCTATATGACATGCACAAATAGCCCCCTATCCTACTTACCTCCCCCCATCTTCTTGTCACATGTTTTGGGACTCACATATCCAACAAGCGATCTGGTATGTTACCCTTCAAAAATTGCATGCCCCCTTTTGCATTTTCACGGGCTTTCCTCTCTCATTGATAACACAAGAAGACCCTTGGAGTTCAGGGATAGCTACTGGTTGATGGAAACTTTCCAAAAGCACATTGCACCAAGGGATTCTAGTTTGGAACACTTGGCATGAATGAGAAAGGGAGCCCTAGAACAAGGATGCCCTACCATATGGGGGGTCTCTAGCATGATTTATGGCGAGTTAAGGGGTCAAATACAACCAAAAGCAAGAACACCCTAAACATGGGAGGTCTAATGCATGAAGGAGAGCAAACACCATATCTCGAAGGACGCTTAGAAAATAACTTATGACAAGGAAAGAGGCTAAAAGAGGAATCGTAGCTTGGATGAGGCCATGTGGTAGTGGAAGCACTTGTTCAATCAAAGGAGGTCTCTTGATTAAGAGCATTCCACTTCAAGGAAGCATTTTGGTTGCTTGATCATGAGTCTACCCCCTTGTAGGAGGGAATTTTGTGCAAGAAGCCATTTAAAGCTTATGAAAGTGAATGTGTTCCCCTCGGCTAGCTTGCATCTTTGGGACTTAATCACACATGCTAGTTTGGGAGGTAACATTTTTGGCACCGTTGTGGAGGAGAAATTCCTTTGTTCTCGATAGATAGTGGCAACAATAACATTTTTGGGGTCGTTGCCCCCAAGGGAAAGTTCACTTTCCCGAAAATTTGAAGACTAAGCTTCATCATTTTGTTGGAGACTCCTATTGTAGATTTCTCTTCTCACATGGTGACCCCATGAAGGGACGAAGACCTTGTTCTTTGCAGATTTGAAGACTTTGTTGGGTGTAGAGGTGAGCACACTCATCAAATTGAACGCTTTGAAGCTTATCTTAACGATTGCATTCATCTTATTCCGGTTTGAGGTATGGTTATTGTTCATTTTCATATTTATAGCCTCATTGATTTTGAGGAAAGAAAATGGGAGATTAATGGGAATTATTGGATGCTTCAAGCATCCTAGGATTCCCAAACATGGGTTTTGATATGGATATATACGATCATACTTTGCCTTTTTATGGAAATGGTGATTCGACTATCCTTCACATTGCATCTTTCCTCAAGGTTGTGTTGATTTTAAATGTTTTTCACGAGGATGATTCGATGACCATATTTGCTTGCACTCTAGACGATGATGCTTGTAATTGGTTTTGTGATCTTGGTAGAAATTTCATATCTTCCATTGTTGAATTCTTCAAGATGTTTTGCCATGAGTTTTGCAGCAACCAGCGTCTTGGAGAGTTTTAGGTCACTCTAGGGGAGTTGTCCCACTTGGAAGAGATTTCTCTTGTGGAGCAGCCACCAGTATTGTTGTAGCAGCCCTAAAGAACAACTATCCTATGCGAATGATCCTCTTGTTGAGCTGGAACTTGTTATGATGTTGATCAATCATGGAGACATTAGCGTTTGGAGGCCCCTTTCACCTTGATTTATATGATGGAGTATCACTTTGAGGAATATTCACCTTTTGAAAGGGTTTTTTGCCACCTAAGGAGGAATGTCCCACTTGGAGATATGTTATGGAGTTGTCTTGACTCTTGAGGAGACGTAGGGTTAAAACCCTATGATCAAGGTTGTCTACTTTGCTATTAAACCGATTCCAATTGGAGCTCTACCTTGTGGAGTTTTCTAGAGGATTCCATGCCCAATTTTGTGATGAGACATTTCAAATTTGAGGGGAATTTGGTTCAAAGTGGCTTCATTGTGGACATTACCTATTGGAAAAGTCTTCCTTGAAAAATCCTTTTTATGCAGCATCAAAACTTGGCACTTGATCCCCTACTTGATGGAGGCACCCAATCCCTTTGAGGCCTTATTGCGCCGAGAGGCGCTCTACAGCCCAGTATGGGGGAGATCTTGTAACGTTATGTAACGTTATGTAACGTTACTCATGTAAATGTCGGCCATAAAAAATAAAAAATTTAGTTATCCTCCAAAATAAATGTCGGCCACAAAAACAACCTAATATGTGGTAGATATTGTAATGTTCCTACTTAACAAAACAATAAAAATTAAAAAATTTAATTATCCACCAACAAAATGTGGGTAGAAAAACAACACAATATGGAGGAGATGTTGTAATGTTCCTACTTAAGAAAAAATAAAAAATAAAAAATTGAATTATCTGCAAAATAAATGTTGGCGGATTCTAAACAACCCATGGCTTTATTGTGCATAGTTTAGGAGGGCATTGCAAATGGTTTTAAAACCATGTGCAAGGCCTCCTAAACAACCCATGGTTTTATTGTACATGGTTTAGGAGGCCGTTGCAAATGGTTTTAAGACCATGTGCGCAAGGTTTTAGGAGGGCCTTGCACATGGTTTTAAAACCATGTATGGGGGAGATGTTGTAATGTTCTTTCCTAACAAAATAAAAAATAATAATAAATATTATATGTCGGCCATAAATAGTATTAAATATTAATAATAAAATATTATATGTCCACCTTAAATAAAAATATGTGTCTTTTGGTATGAATCACACCAAAGCTGATAGTTGAGTGCAATACTTAAGAAGAGGTTTGCACCTCCAAAGATTTGATCCCTCTTGACGCTTGATAGAGCCTAGGATTTGGATCTATGCTGGTGTATCTCATGCGCTGTACAAGTGGCATTAACCACTGACTTTTATGTTTGTTAGGAGTTTGATAGAAGATAGTTGGGATTATGTATATTTTACTCCACCCTAGGTTAGATCTAGGAAATAAACAAATACTTTATCGTAAAGGAAGTTTAGCTACTCCTATATAAAGAGAGCTACTTCCTCATTTGAACTCATAATTGGGTCTTTGGAGCTTGCTTTCTTTTGATCCTAGTTGACATATCTTTTCATGGAGTAAATTTGCCTAAGGGTTTCTTTCTTGTTAAAGTGTGGCATTCTCTCTTGATATTTGTGCCTATCTATTGGAGATCATATTGCTAGCATTGTGCATGTTATTTCTTCTTGGGCCATTGAAAGGATATTATTGTCTCCTTGGATTGGACTTAGGGTAAGTTGGTCTCTATCTTAAGCCCTTTTGTCATCTTACATTAAAGGGAGGTATCATTTACATTGTTCTTCATTCGGATGGTGAAATTCTAACCCCCCCTTGGTGTAAAATACACCCAAGGAAAGAAGTAAAGGAGTGAGTCTTCCTCTCTTCCTATGTGATTGCAAGTGAAGCCTCCAATACATCCGTTAAGGTAAAGGTATCCTAAAGCATCCTTATTTCCTGGATGATCTTTGAAGCAAGGCCCTCTAAAATTGATTATCCTTTGACTCCATTTGCCCTGGGTTGGATAGGCACGAATCCTTGGAGTGGGTCCCTTATCCTCCCGTCATCTATTGTATATATCTACACTACGAACACTTTACTAAGGCAACATGTTGAAATTACCTTGCTCCTCATTGCCTTTGCCCTAGTAAACCCTATCTTAGAGAAAACTCCCCCTTAAGTTGGAGAAGAGCCAACATAAAGTGAGAGAGGATTGGTGTGGTGACATTGGCCTATCCCCTTTATTCCCCTCAGATTGCATCTTCGGAATATTAATCACACATGCTAATTTGGGAGGAAACATAGTCCATCATATTTAGGTATATTGATTCTGTTCTTATTTAGAAAAACTATGTTATCTTGATATCTTTCGTAGCTAGTGTTTAATAACTTTGTACTTAGTGGTAGTCTTTAATGGGCCAAGGGTTGTACTAATAATGCATCTACACTCTCGGTTAGTTAGTCGATCCTTTTATCCTTGATATTAGTCCTTATTGTCACTTCTTATTCCTATTAACTCCAGCCATAACTTTTTGGAATCCTCTATAAGATTGTCAATTCTATCCCCAAATACCTTATGTGTATCTTCTATTACTCTATCAATTTTGTCCCCTAGCTCCTTTTGTCCTTTTGTCCATTTTGATGATGGTTTTTTTTATAGACTCTACTTTTTTTCTATGTATATAAAGTTTTGGACTTTATAAGCCACCATTTGGACTTTTTAATTAGATCAACTTGATTAAAAAAAGAAATGCCAAAGCAGAACTAATAAATAAAATAGGAGTGTTTTTTTGGGGGGCATGACTTAATGAAAAGGTCATGTGATGATAAATGTGTATGGAAATGGCAACAGGAAGAGTATTGTGCTAACTTGTTATATGGCATGACAATATGAAGGACTTGGCAACAGCATTGTGCAGGATTGGTTGTACAACAGTATGAACAGCTATGGAAAAAATGTTTGTGAGGTCATGGAAGGGACTCAATCACATTGTGTGCAAATTGTAACAAATTGAATTTAACCCACTAATTCACTCTAATACCAGATGAGATAAACAAGGCTATTTATCACGAAGTTGACAAAATATTTCTACAATTATATATTAAAATGTTGAATAATAAAATGATTGATACAACGATTGTGTTGCAATTAGCCTTGTGACAATATACTTATATGCATTGATTGGTCACAAGGTGAATGGGTGCGCACCCTTTGAACTTTCATTAACCTAATGATTTACATTTATTATTATTATTATTATTATTATTATTACTATGTCTATTAGATTCATCATATGACTCCTTTTAAGAAATGGCATGGTCACAAACCTTCGGTTTTGTAATTCAAAATCTTTGGATTGCAAGCATGGCCCATATTCCCAAAGAAAAGTGAAACAAGTTGCAACCTACAATTCAACACTACACTCTAGTGGGATACAGTGGAAGATCCGAGGCTTATTTTCTATATGATCATTCCATCAACAAGGTTAGTGAACTAAGGGATGTTACCTTTGATGAGGTTCTTCCCCATGGTCCACCAAGATCCTATCCCACACTTGTTGTACAAGAATTGCTTCCAAATGTTTCAATGGACCTCTCCTTTTTACAACCTAATGATGACTCTCCTCTTTGACTGCTTCTTCCATCACTACCTCCACAATGACTCAATCAAGTGCCCATGTTGACGCTTGCGTTGATGACTTGTCTAGTACTACTTGCACTAAAGTCTCTTCTACTCTAGTTGCTCCACTTGATCTCTTACCAGTTGAGAAACCCCATAACAATGTGAATACGGAGCCCTCCTCTTCCACCCTTCCTCTGACTAGGTCACAACCAATGCCTAAGTGAGCTATATCTACCCTTCTAGGTGTTATTCTATTACTATTAATTTTTACTCAATTCTAAATTCAGTTAACATTCTCGAATAATGCACAGCAATTATTAATTAAAAACACACTGAAATCACAAAAGAAATCACATGCATTTGACGCTTAGATTTACTCTGGAAAACCCCAACTAGGGAAAAATCAGCAAACTGTTGATTTTTATTAAAATAAAAAACCTAGGCTCTCTTCCTTGGAAAATGGCCCACAAAGGAATTACAATGACAAAATGCTAGCCTTCAAATCTCAAGATCAGTCCTTCGATCTTGTTGGTTGCTAACCCTCAGCTGCCCATTGCTCCTTTCTCTGACCCTACCCCTGCACCTACACACATGGATGAAAGTCCATCTCCAACCAATCAATGAGATCTCACTCACTTACTTTGTGTGACTAATGTGTATCTCCTCCTCTCACTTAGGCTGCCTTTTATAATATTACAATATGCAAATACCTTGGGCCTATACCATGGGCTACCAAATATCATGTGCCCTCTACAATCTAGATCACTTTACATTAAGTAATTACAAAAGTACATTCACTTTAATAGTTCACTTTACTAAAGTGAATCTCCTAAGTCTAAGAGTCATTAATGACGACTTCCACCTGTTAGAGGCTGCCCATGTGAAAGTACCTATCCAATGCTACAAAAATCAACACTCCCTCTTAGCGAAGAAGGTACTTCTTTGAGAGCCACCTGTAACTGGTTCTCTGTCTAACCCTGGCACGTTGTTGCTCACGTCATCCTACACACTAGCATTCCTCCAACCTTGTTAGTTAGTTGCTCCCTATTTATTGGAAAACATGGAATCAATGACTCTACACATGCTGCACATAAGTGCCAAAAAGTTTGAAAATTCGTCAAAGGCCTGCTCTCCTTAATTGTACTCCTAGGAGTTGTCTCCTGCTCCCAAGCATCCATTAATGTCATCTCGTACCAACTAGGTCTCTTGGCAGAACTAAAAGGGACCAACTCCCTCTTCCCCTCTGAAGGTCTACTCCCCATACTGTAAGTCTGTGAACTTTGTTCACCCTTCGAAGTCTTATGCTCCTTAACCTCTATCACTGACATCAATCCATTATCCAAGATCCCCTTGGATCCAATTTCAGGATTGCCCTGTAACCTGTAAACGTTTCCCTCTTTTACACTAAAAATTCATACTAAGTCTATGCCAGATCCTATCGATCGAATGAGAACCAGTCGCCTCTCAAAAGAGAGTGCATACTCACTGTCCTCCAATGTCGATATTGATTCCAAGTTCATCCTAAGCTCCAGTACATTCAACACGTCAGTCACCTCCAGAGATCCTCTTGACTCTAGCTGAAACCTAACTATTCCAACTCCCTTCACAGCACACTTGGCATGAGTGCCAAGCTCCACATGCAAATCTAGGTCTGTCCCTAACAACCTCATGAGCAACTCATGTGTCCCCATCATGCGACAGGAAGCCCCACTATCCACAAAGCAAGCATTCTTGAAACTATGCTAGAAATTCAAGATACTAACGAGAACTCTTTCTCGAACTTCTCAACAAACTCCTCTTGAGATTCTGCAATTGTTGCTACCTACTAAGATTGCTCTTATCTTTCTTTTGTTCTGGACACTATGAAGCATAGCGGCCACACTTGTGGCATGCAAAGCACTTGACTTTTCTCATGTCGTTCTCCTTCACCCCTTGTGAAGTACCTGTACTATTCTTGTTCCTCTTTGCCTAACTGGCAAGGGAAACTCCTCATCATCCTCCTATTGGATTCTAGATAGAGACTCCTCTCGAATCTCCTCTTGTATGAAAGAATCCCATAACCTCTCCCAATTAGGAAGTTTCTCTCGTGCAATGATCCCTTTGAAAAAGGATGTCCATGGCTTAATGAAGCCATTCAAGGCAATCCTCACCAATTCTAGATCTGCCACTTTCTCCCCAACTACTGCCAACTTATCACGAATATGTGTGATCCTGGTGAGATAAGAAGCTACAGTATCAATCCTGGACATCTTGGTGCCCTCCTGCATCACCATCTTCGTGTTTTGATTGTTACTCTAATATAAACCTATCAGAGCATCCCACATCTCCTTGGATGATTTCTTCTCAGCTATGTGAGGGATCAAATGGTCCTTCACCGCGTCCAAGATAATCCTCTTGGCCCTCACATCTTTCAACTTGTGAACTGCCAGTTCATTAGGATTTGTCGGTGCAGTCACCCCTGTGCTTGCAAACTCCCACATGTTGTTCTCCATGAAAACCAGCGTGACCCACACCTCTAAAGAGCTGTAGTTGGAGACTCCCTCCAACCGGTCATCAATCAAATTCCTGCAACAGCTATTTTTAACTTACTGCTATTGCTACCCACTGCCTAGATTTGCAACTTATTGTTGTCGAGATTCCTTTCTAGGTGTTGCCCAAGCCTTTTAGGAGCTGCCCGGACCCTTTTGCTCGTTGCCTAGCCACTTACTAGGTTTCCTGAGTCTTCCTGGGCGCTACCCTGCACCTAATCTAGACTGCCCGAAAACTCTTGCAATATGCCAGTTGGTTTTTTTCCCCTGTATGGGCCTGTATGTGGTTGCTCGGCAACCGCCCGACGGTTTGGCGATTGTCTATACGATGGTGACCTCCTGGCAACTGTCTATCTGATGGCGACCTCCTAGCAGCTATCAGACTTTCGATAGGTGTGCCTTGTGGCAATTGCGTGGTAGGCGGTTGCCTCTACTACAGCAGCACAAAATGGCCCAATCTCCATGCCTTTACTCTGTGGTTTTCCTTAATGGCCCCGTGGCCTCTAGTTGTGTGTCCTGCTACGACCATCCACCAACCCGTCTACTCGTTCTACTAGCATTCTCTTTCCAACTCCGTTGTATCCCTTTACGCCCTGCTCTTATGCTTGTTGTCAGCTCCAACACCCAGCGTCCACCACGACCTTGCTCCACGTCGCCACCACTATTGTGTTGTTGTCGTGTCCACACTCCTACATATATGTCTGCAACACAACCTGTTGGTCTAATCTGCAGCTCGACGTCACTCCCACCACCGGTAGCTCCACGCGACCTCAGTTGGCTTGGCCCTAGAGCCCTCTATGGATGTTGTTGCACCCGCACACAAGCCCACCCAAGTTCCAACGCCCAACGGCTCGTCCTGCAATCACTTGCCTTATCCACGCGGTTGTTGGTGCGGCTGGCATGCTCCTGCAACCCAGCACTCAATCAATGGATCAACATCGTCACAGCCACGGTCCAATCCCAACTCTTCCTACAATTGACGGTTGTAGAGGTTTGTATTATGGTCAGTCTCCCCCTTTATATATATATATATATATATATTATTTTTCGTAAATTCGTCAAACAATGACTTTTTGCTCATAGCAAGGACTTCGGCTTCAACACTAGCTCTATTACAATGTTAATTTTTACTCGATTCCAGATCTAGTTAATAATCCCAAATAATTTACAGCAATTATTAATTGAAAACACACTGAAATCCTAATTACGTAGAGGAAAAAACACAAGAAATCACACGCATTTGACACTTAGATTTACCCCGGGAAATCCCAACTGGGAAAAATCAGATGCAGTTGATTTTTATTGAGATAAAAATCCTGGGCTCCCTTCATGGGAAAATGGCCCACAAAGGATTTACGACATAATGTCAGCTTTCAAACCTCAAGGTCAGTCCTTTGATCGTGTTGGTTGCTAACCCTCAGCTACCCCTTGCTCCTTTCCTCTGACCCAGCCCCTGCACCTACTAGTTGAGCGTCCGTCTCCAACCAATCAATGAGAACTCACTCACTCACTCTGTGTGACTGATGTGTATCTCCTCCTCTCACCTAGGCTGCCTTTTATAATATTACAATATGCAAATACTTTGGGCCAATACCATGGCCCTCGATATCACTTTACATAAGTAATTACAAAAGTACTTTCACTTTAATAGTTCACTTAACTAAAGTGAATCTCCTAAGTCGGAGTCATTAATGAGGACTTCCACCAGTTAGACACTGTCCACGTGGAAGTACCTATCCAATGCTACAAAAATCAACAACTCCTTCCTCTTGAAGGAGAATTAGTACGACAACAGAAGCCCCTTATTTCATGAGCTTGCCTATAACGCTAATGAAGATCCTACTACTTACACTCAAGCAAAAGACTCTCCAAATTGGAAAGATGCTACTATGGCTACCGAATATGATCCCCTAATGAAAAATAACATTTGGGACACAGTCCCCTTACCCAAGGGTAAGAATCCAATTGGTTGCAAATGGGTTTATAAAACCAAGTACGATGCAAATGGAACACTCAAGAAACATAAAAGTCGTCTTGTTACTAAAGGCTTCTCCTAAAAAGAGGGCATTGACTATTCAGAGATATTTGCTCTTGTTGTTCATATGGTCTTTACGCAAATGGAACACTCAAGAAGCATAAACCTCACCTTGTTATTAAAGGCTTCTCATAAAAAGAGGGCATTGACTAATCAGAGATATTTGCTCGAGTTGCTCATTGACTGTTCAGAGATATTTACTCCAATTGCTCATATGGTCTCTACTCGGATGATTCTATCTATCACTACTTGAGAAGTTCATCAAATGGATGTCCAAAGTATTTTTCTGCATGACCTCCAAGAAGAGTTGTATATGCAACAACCACCAAGGGTTGTACAGAATGGTCTTGTTCCCTTGGTTTGTAAGCTCAAGAAATCTTTATATGGTCTTAAGCAAGCACCTCATGCTTAGTACAAGAAGATCCACAACATCTTTACCAACTGTGGCTTCACCCATTGTGAGGTTGAGCTCGATCTCTATATTGACCATCTAGATTCAAAAACCTCATCATTGTGCTATATGTGGATGATCTCCTTTTAATTGGTCAATCCACATCCATACTCAATGATATGAAGCAGCAGCTTAAGAACTCTTTTGCATCTAGATTCAAAAACCTCATCATTGTGCTATATGTGGATGATCTCCTTTTAATTGGTCAATCCACATCCATACTCAATGATATGAAGCAGTAGCTTAAGAAATCTTTTGAGATAATTGATTTAGGGTTGCTTTATTCTTTTTGGGGACTCCATATTTCTCAAACCTATAATAGGACTTCCCTTTCTCAACCTTAACACATCCTAGATCTCTTATGACACTTTGGCATCGAAGCTTACAAGCTAATGTGTAGTCCTAATGCTTCAAGAATGAAGTTTCAAGCCAAGTTCCATTCACCAATATTTGATGTATCGCTTAATTGGTCTTTGGTTGCCAATCTACTTTAACTTACACATTCTCAGCCAAATAACTCCTTTGCTATATGTAGAAGCCTTATGAGAGTCATTAGCAGGCTGCTAAGCGTATCTTGCGCTATGTTGAGAACACCTTAAACACGATCATTCTCTACTAAACTGTTGTCAATCCTTGGTTTTTTTATGTCAAATGGGTGGGTAATCTTGAGGAGCAATGCTCTACCTTAGGATGCCTATTCTATCTTGGTTTTAAACCGGTTTGTTAGTGTTCCAAGAGGCAAGAAGGTGTGGGTCTCTCCTCCACCGAAGCCAAATATGCTTAGTTTGTAGCTCATATCAGGGAACATGTTTCCTGAATACAAATGATACTTGCCCTTCCACCATATTTTGTGACAATCAATGTACCATTGAGCTTATTCGCAATCTAGTGAATCATCAAAAGTCCAAACACATTGAGAGTTGGATGCACATTCATCGTCTCCATGCTCAAGGAAAACTTGTGCTAGAATTTGTTCCTTCCATTGATCAAATGGTCGATATCTTCAACAAATCTCTTTTGGATCCCACCTTCATTAGTGTACAAACACGTATATGTAGAAGCCAATAGAAATTAATGGGGTAAACACGATGTATTCATATTGTAATGTCTCTCTTTGTGGCTACTTGTTCAAATTAAGGGTGGGTGTTGAGATCATGTGGTTGGTCTTCACTTGAAACAAAGTGTAGATCCATTATACCAATTATAGCTATTTGGAGCTTACATATTAGTACCTAACTAACCCATTTTTTGTATTTTCTATAATTCACCAGGTCAGCCTAGTCACCCTCATGGGGATAGCACCCTAACTCTAAATGATGTGTATAAATACAAAGAAACACTCATTTGTATCATTTCATTCAAGTGAATGCATTCATTCTTTGCCTAAGGGAACCTCTAAACAATTAGCTTTACTTGTGGTATTTAGCTCTATTTGAGTGGTTGATTATTCTTGGAAGAAATATGGTATGTAAACATATTTCTTGTTGTTTATATTAAAGGATATTATAAATTGTTTGGTTTATTGAAGAGGTCACTGTAGATCTACTATCTTTTGATGATGTCAATAGTTTGAAAATCAAAACTAATATTTTCTCCTCCATCATTAGTAAACATATTTCTTGTGATGGGCTAGTGTAAATCCTTTGGCTTATTGAAGAGGTTTTTGTAGATCTATGATCTTCTTATGATGTCAACAGTCTGGAAATCACAGTTGATATTTTCTCCTTCATGATCAATTTCAATACACTTAATCTTTGAATTTCCCAAAAAAACTCATCATTGGATTGAATCACGTATATCCAAATGAAGTGAAAGATATCCTTGACGAAAGTGAGAAAGTACATAAAGGAAGAGTGGTCAAAGGCCCAAAAATGTCGCTATGAACCAACTCAATAAATTGAGAGCCTTGCCTCACTAAATCCTTAGGAAATGACTCTTGATAGTGCTCCCCCCATATGCATCTTTCGCATACACCACTAGGTGGTTCAATCTGTGGAAGATCATCATCCATCTTCAAATGACTCATATGTCACAAAGACTTATAGATTCTATGTCTCAAACATCGATGCCATAACAGGTCAACATCAAGCACCATTGTAACAAATCTTTTTAGTACCAAGGAGGAGGCTTCAATAGCTTGTAGATATGATCGAATTCATCATAACAGCGTGCTTCAAACATTTTAAAATTATCATCTATGTCCTTCATAACCCATCGATCCAACCAAATTCCACCTTTTTGTTGTTGTGAGTGATGCAGTAAATAGAAAGAATATTTGGTCCAACTCACGAAACATGAAGGATTTCTCCAAACTTGGTGTCAATGATGACATCCACGCATCCTAAAACTGGTATGGTTGAGTTATCAATAATGATCACTTTCTCTCCACTATGTTGTTATCAGTATCAAAGAGGAGTTGCTGATGTTTGGTCATGTCTAGTAGCTCCAAAGTCAATAATCCATTCCCATGAAGTGGGGGACCAAAATGTGAAGTGCATAGCTAGATGTGCACTATCAAATGATTCCATTAGGTTCAACTCACCTTTATAGAGGCAAAAATAAAGGTACCAACAAAAGAGGAAAGGATGTTGGTTGTAAAAAAAGGTTTTCAACCCTCGCATCTTCTGGAAACAAATCTGCAGCAAAAGAGGAGAGTGCACTTGCTATAAAAGAGGGTTTTAAACCCTAGGTAGGTACCATACAAGAAGGGTTTTAAACTCTAGTGGCTCCAAAGCGATCCAATCCTATGAAATGGTGGACCAAAATGTGGAGTGCAAGGCCAGATGTACACTATAAGATGATTCCATTAGATTGAACTCACCTTTATATAGCTGGGGAAAAAAACATACCATCCTTTTCCAAAAAATACCCAGCAAAACGTGAGTATGCCAATTGTAAAGAAAGTTTTAAAGTTTTAAACCCTTGGAAGGGACTAACATATTCTAGAAGCAAATCTGGAGTGGAAGACGAGAGTGTAGCCGTTGTAAAACGTTTTTAATCCCTAGGAAGGTACCAACAACTCCAGAAAATAGATCTGCAGCAAAAGAGGAGAGTGTGATTGCTGTAAAAGAGGGTTTTAAAACACAGGAACTCAAAAAAAGAATGATCCAAAAAAACCTAGTTCTGTAACCCTTAGGTAAATACCACTAGCCAAAAGATCTTTGGACCAGTGATCCAAAACCCAAGTTCCATGGTGACAAAACAATAGTGATGCCCCCAACCAAAATCCTCAGAGCAGTTGATGCCGCCTTTCACACACCTGGGGGTTAACACGACAAAAATCTTCAAGTTGCTCGGTCTGTCCTTGGGGGGAAGTCTTGAGTCAGGTGTTGTCACTTGATCCTAACTCCTCTATTTAAGCTAACTCCTAATGAAGCCAAGGGGAGTGATCCCTAGAAGAGTTGCTAAGGCTATTATTAGTTATTAGTTGTGGATGGGATTGTTTTTTAGGAGTTGTAAGGGATATACTAAAACAAGATACTACAATATAAGATTAAGTTCAACAAGATAAAGATATAATATTCACCACAATATGACTAAGCAAATAAGGATATTGCAATGTTCAAACCAGTGCCAAATGAGAGATGTTTTGTAGTGTACTTAGTTTTAAATTATTAAAGAGTGAATTAGGGGAAAAGGGGATTCCCAATATACCCTGAGGTACTAGGAATATGTCCAGATTTTGCTCAATGTGGTTCTACACAAGAAAATGTGGGCTAGACAAAGTAATGCGGGTGTGTCCAACTGTAATATCCCGAATCCCGATATTTTCTATTTCTATGCAAATATTCTGATACAACGGGGCATGCAAACTGCCATGCAAAAATCCCTATTTTATAGCAAAAATTAGGGTTAGAGTTTGTGAGATGGAATGAACAATCCACTGATAAGCTGGCTGGACTGCTCCTAAGAGGGTATGCAAGCATCAAGAACTGAAACGAAGATGGACTGATATCCTCCGCTTCCGGTGAAACCCCAGCAGCAAGAACCCCCGATCAGATAAGGGTGAGGTTTTCAGTGAGGCAGGTGTCCGATGAAGCTGCCGATTTGCAGGACTGATAGCCTTCCCGTGCCAGAGAGAATGCCTGGTACATGTGGAGTTTCTGAGGTCTCTACGCAAGCTAGCGAATTGATCCAGAGAGGCAGCTGCTCACGCCCCCTTGATCCCGGAATCGCTGATAACTGCTCCGGATGAGCACGGTTAGATCTGATAATCACCGGATGCTGGAGTAGGATGCTGATGATGAGAATGGTGCCTGAGTTTTGAAGCAAAACTGAGATCTGAAGACCCAGCAACTGATTATGGTTTTCTGGCTGAAAACCCCCCCTTACGGCTGCACACGTGTCCCTGCAACAATCTATACTGTATACTAGATAACTTATGAATGAATGTAAGAGCAAATGGTGAACCTGTATGGCTTATACCCTGAATGAGACTAGGGCAAATGTTTCATTGCCGAAATCCCACTAGCTGAAGACTCCGTCTCCAACCCCAACTGATGTGCGACACGCTGTGCTGCTATCCAAGATCTCCCAAAATAATAATCATCAAAAAGAGAAGTCTCCTTTCACTTTATCCCTCTTTTATAACTTTCAACTGCGAAAACCCTAATCTTTGACCTAATTAGGTCACTTTATCTTCTAATTTGCAGTTGACTTGCATGCATGCGGGGATGGAGACTTAATGAGTGCATGCATCATTAAATAATGCTTGGATGGCATGCATGGAGGTGGCCTTTGGCCCTGGTGGCCCTTCTTGACCTAATGATGATGCCCTAGATTCTCTATGGATGGCATCGGTCCCTAGATGATTCCCTAGCTGTCAGTAACCGCTCGAACCCACAGGAATCACATAGGTTAGTGGTTTTGGGCCTCAAGGCCTAATCGGAAGAGGGTCTTGAGTCAGGTGTTGTCACTTGATCCTAACTCCTCTATTTAAGCTAACTCCTAATGAAGCCAAGGGGAGTGGTCCCTAGAAGAGTTGCTAAGGCTATTATTAGTTATTAGTTGTGGATGGGATTGTTTTTTAGGAGTTGTAAGGGATATACTAAAACAAGATACTGCAATATAAGATTAAGTTCAACAAGATAAAGATATAATATTCACCACAATATGACTAAGCAAATAAGGATATTGCAATGTTCAAACCAGTGCCAAATGAGAGATGTTTTGTAGTGTACTTAGTTTTAAATTATTAAAGAGTGAATTAGGGGAAAAGGGGATTCCCAATATACCATGAGGTACTAGGAATATGTCCAGATTTTGCTCAATGTGGTTCTACACAAGAAAATGTGGGCTAGACAAAGTAACGGGGGTGTGTCCAACACTATACCAAACGAGGATGTAGGGTGTTATTCCCGCTTTCTTTGCAAACTTTTCCCGCAAAAGGCAAACTTCGAAACGTAGGATCTTTGTATGTTTCCAAGGAATTAATTTTAATTAAAGTGGGTTTTTAGTTAAATGTGAGAAAATTATTGAATGCAGCGGTCTGCTTTTGGATACTCCAAAGATCAGGCAAGTCTGCAATGGATAAAGCATACATGGCATGCGCAAAATGTTTATTCCAATTTGGATGCAAACGATGTTATACTAATTACTACAGCCAAGAGTCTCTTTTCCTTTTCATTACTTTGGGGAAGCAAGGCTGGGTTAGTATTCATTTTCAAAAGAAAGAAATAAATAAATAAACAAACTTTGATTGATCCTTTATTAAAAGAAAAAGAAAATTATTCTAAGAAACTTGAGGTAAAAAAGCAAATAAAATGCACACAAGAGCGATATAGACTTTTCCAAACAGGGGAAGAAGGGTGTGGGAGATTTAAAGCCCACTTGCTTTTTATTAATCTTGGTTACAATGCTTTTGAAAGAGGGAATGCCTTTGATTTTCTAAATGGGATCAAAAGGCTTACAACGGTTTTAGAAGAAGAGGAGGAAAAAGAGTGTTGAAAGTAGATCTTTAAGATGGCTCAATTCTTCAAAAAATACTCAACGTTTTTTCTTTCCTACAAATCAAAAGCAAAAACCAGCAAACCAATCTTTCTACAAGTTAGTAGATTAGCGAGATAGATTACAAAAAGTACAACCCACTTAGTATTGTAATTACTAAAGGAATCAATCTAGATCTAGGCTTAAAATGAAGTTATAAAGTATTTTAAATCTAGTAATTTTGCATAACAAGTAGAGTATGAAATGAAACTTTGTAGATTTGAAGCTTACTAAGCAAATAGGAAAGAACTAGTAATCGAGAAAGAAGTTTTTAGTTTTAAGAGATGGGAGAGAAAACCCTCAAGCTCAAGCATGAACGTTGTGAAGAAGAAGAGGTGCTTGTAGGACAAAAAACATTAGATACAAAAAAAAGTAGTGAAGAGGAAGAAGATGCAACCTAGCTCAAACTCCTCCTTCACCTTAGATGATCTGCAAAACTACACAACCTCTAAACAAACGAAATTAAATCTAGTATATCTTGTTAAAAGAAATTTGGGAGAGCCTCAGTATAACCGACTACATTTAGCTACTCTTAGACTTCTAATAACAAAACATAAGCAAACAAATTGAAGCTACAAATGTTTACTCTATGGGCTAGGAATAGCCTTCTAAGCTAGATAAACGTCTACAAGCTTGAAATAAAGAGAAGTACAGCTAACTAAATATCACCTCAATGAAGCTCAAGCATTCACAAGAATCACAACCATGAAAATTTGCACCATATGGACCTCCAAAGTCTTCACTTTATTCAACAAAAGAGAGAAGCAACTAAGCATTACAAGAGTATCAAGCGTTCACAAGAATCACAACCATGAAAATTTGCACCATATGGACCTCCAAAGTCTTCACTTTATTCAACAAAAGAGAGAAGCAACTAAGCATTACAAGAGCAAAGGTTCAATCTGTCAAAATGAGGAGAAAGACCTCGCTTAAATAGGAAAAGAGACCCAAGGAGCGCAATTTTCAAGAGTTCACTGGAGTAGAAGGCGAGTTTCAAAGAGAGAATCGTGGGATGCGATTGGGATTGAGTTCAAGGATGAGGCGCCACACCTCCACAAAGAGATGCGCCCCCATCTTGGGATTATCTCCCTCAAATCAACATGTGCCAACTCACTAATGCGCCCCCCTCACCTTGGACAAACTCGCCATCAAGTAGATTTGATTGGGATCCACTCAATTTTCCTTCAATCAACCCCCGATTTGATCCTTAGTTAACTTGGACCATGTTTGGGACAAGTTCCCACTGATTTAGGGATTTGATTTTTCTCCATATTTTCTGGTTTTTAATTCACTTTTTGCCTTTTTTTGAGAGAATTTTATTTAAGTGATAAATAATCACTCAAATACTTAAGCAAAGTGGGTTTAGGGATATAGTGGGTGCTCTTCGTTTGAAAACGAGCATCCCCATGGCAAATTCCCCTTCTAGACCACATTTTTATGACACTTTGAATTTTTACAATTAAACTATTAAAAAATTGCTCGTTTTTATAGAAAAAAAAAATTAATCTAGGAAATTAAAAAAAATCCTATGGAGGACCTAGTACATGTTCATAATGACTCAAAATGGTGTCTATCATTGTAATATACACACATAAAACTTTAATAACCTCCTAAGGCCTAACCACCAAGACGGCCATTTCACCTTTGGAGGAGCAGGTGAAAAACTCGAAAATTATACCTCACTTGTTCAAGAGTGCATAATTAACAAGGGAAAAAACACCTTGGAATAACCGGATTGATGTCTAAGTCCTAGGAAATCCAAGTCCTTTACAAAAAGTCATCATGCTAGTACACTTATTACAATATCCTTGCAGTGTATGAAAATGCAAAAAATTGAAAAAGGGGACCAAAAATTGGTCCTGAAGGAACTTCGGAACTTCTAGCACTGATAATGAACAAGCGACTTGTTATAATCCTTGGTGGCTCACTCGAAATCCCCTAAGTGCAACTTAGTGGATAGCAGCAGCCACTGAATTGAGTGAGTGAGGTCCACACCTGCTCTAAAATGATGTTGAGAATCGCAAGTATTAGCAAGTTAATCGAACGGAACCAAAACCAACCCAGATTATGCAATGAATAAAAAGATAAACATCAATAGGGCAGACAAGAGTGCCACAGCTCTAGAGAGAGCAAAAAACCCTAGCACAAGCGTGCTAGAGAGAGAAATAACCCAAGCATGATATAATTCAAATCAAGAACAAGAGAGCATAATGCCTTATGGTGCACTTAGGCTAAATCACTTGTATAATCCTGAATGGATAATCATAATGTGTGAATTTACAAATAATAGGTGTATAATTAGTTATACACAGTTAAAAGGTAGAGTGCTTTCCCCAAGGATGAGTTATGAGAGTTTGGGACTACAATGAGTTGACTAGGTCAGCCTTAACCAAACCTAGAAATATAATATAAAAGTACAAATAATGTCAATCATGGCCAAATGTAAAGATTATGCCCTTAATTCTAACAGCGACATGCAGCTAGGTATTTCTTACACCCAAAGTATCACTATGAAATAAAAATTTCAGCAGATGGGGTCAAAGATGGATTAATCAATTCCATAAAGTGCATGGCCCCTGATCTTGCAGGGAAAGAGAAGATACGCCTGTAGATTCTAGATTATAGTGTAAGTGGTGATACATTTGATAGAGACTTAATTGTTTGACAAAGTGAAAAGCCATCCTGGTAAGCAATTTTAAAATTGTTATACATTTCATTCTTCTAGATTCTAGAATCTAAAATGTGTTATTTAGCATTACCTCATTTGTTTGAACTTTCTGTTATGGCAGCTTATTGGTGGAATCGATTTGGCACCAACTGCGTTGAGTTGCAAAGGCTTGTAATTCGGATCCTGAACTAAACATGTAGCACTTTTGGTGTGAGTGCAACTGGAGCGTCTTTAAGCGCATTCACACAAAGAAGATAAATAGTATGGAACAATAAAGATTGAATGATTTGATCTTCATGCAGTACAGTCTTCAATTGAGGTGCACCCAACTAAGCAACACACCTATTATAGATCCCATAGTCTTGGAGGAGTTCAAACCCTTCTGAAATAAGTCATGGAAAACTAGTGAGCAACCTTTCCAAAGAATGACTTCAGCTAGATGGACTTGGATCTACTCGCATCACCATAGGTGGGTGATGCAAAGGTTGGACCTTCAAGGGCAATGACTCAAGAGTAGGGTACATGTAAACTAGACCATGAGGTTGATCCAAAGGATTCTGACAAGGCTATTACTGACAATATTGATGACCTTAATTTTGGATGTTTTTTTATGAGTTGTGACCCCTGACAGAATATACTATGTGCTCATTCGATTATAGTATGATAATTTTTAAACTCTGGAGGTCATTTAGGTCTCACCGTTGATTTGTCTCAAAACTTTTAATTTATGTATCTCAATTACATTTTGCCTATTTACATCCTTATGTCATGACCCCTAACAGAATATGCTATGTACTCGTTCAATTATAGTATGATAATTTTTTTAACTCTAAAGGCCATTTAGGTCTGACCGTTGATTTGTCTCAAAACCTTCAGTTTATGTATCTCAATAAGGTTTTGCCTATTTACACCCTTATATGCAATATAAATCAACAAACTTGCATATTTGGTGTGCAATGATTTTGATTTACAATTATGTCCAGGAATATATCTTTTTATATTTAAAATTGAATATTTTATGCATTTTTTATTCAACCCAATCGTTTGTCGTGTCAATCGCAAAGTCCAAGCCAAGCTTGAGAGAAACCATAAATTTAGGCATCCCAAAATCTGATCCAACTCAGATCTGATAACTTTGGTTAAAATACCTTAACAACCTCGAATATTCTATATGTGTAAAGTGAGACATGATATGTGTGAGTGAGCCCAAATTACCAAACCCAACCCTATGGTCCTTACAACCCTTATGGACAACATAATATACACTATGCTCTACCTCCTCCTCAAGAACATGTTATGTCTTTCAATCCTTACCCCTCTTATTCAAATTATTTATGTAACCCCCTCGCTCTACACATCGCAACTACTTGGCCTCCACCTAAGCTCCTAGAATTGTTTAAATTCAACAAATCCCCTAGCCAAGACCCTACCACTACCACGCACACATACACCTTTGTCATTGCCTTTTTGAGTCTATTCCTCACAAAGGCATTTCCCTAAAACCCTTTGTTGATGTTTCACCAAATTGCAGCATCAGGCAAACATTCACTCGCAGGAAATGGCCATGTAGTTTGGCTAGTGGTGAATGATACATTCACTTACGGGAATTGACCATGTGATTTGGCTAGTGGTGAATGGCCCAGGTAGGGGAAGTTCTTCTCCCATTATCCTGAGTCATATGGTATGGGGAGATGGGCCCCACGGTGCTATCGCATTGCCTGCTCTGTGATAAAGTGATCTATTCTATATTAGAGTGAGTTGAATTGTTTATTTGATAGGGGATTTCATCCCCTTGTGGAATATACAAGTCTAGTCTAATGTTGAATTTAACATAAGCTCTAAGAAGTGTCTGAAATTTCTTAGTGTGGGTCAAATCAACATTAGAGCTCTATGCATGAATAGACGTGCATGTGAGGATATGATCATCAACATGGACAACTTTTCTAGTGAAGATGAAATAACCAAGAAGACAAGTCATACAATTGAAGAAGTCCCGAAAAGCATTGAAGAAGTCCCAAAGAAAATTGAAGACAAGACAAGTTGGCCATAGAAGAGAAAAGTAGAAGTCGACTTCAACAAAAGTACTAGTAAAATGTAATGTCCTCTTCCGATTAGGCCTTGAGGCCCAAAACCGCTAACCTATGTGATTCTTGTGGGTTCGAGCGGTTACTGACAGTTAGGGAATCATCTAAGGACTGATGCCATCCATAGAAAATCTAGGGCATCATCATTAGGTCAAGAAGGGCCACCGGGGCCAAAGGCCACATTCGTGCACGCCATGCAAGCATTATTTAATGATGCATGCACTCATTTAAGTCTCCAGGCGCATGCATGCAAGTCAAATGCAAATTAGAAGATAAAGTGACCTAATTAGGTCAAAGATTAGGGTTTTCGGAGTTGAAAGTTATAAAAGGAGGATAAAGCGAAAGGAGACTTCACTTTTGATGATTATTATTTTGGGAGCTCTTGAATAGCAGCATAGCAGTTGGGGTTGGAGACGGCGTCTTCAACTAGCGGGGTTTCGGCAGTGAAATATCTGCCCTAGTCTCATTCAAGGTAAGCCATACAGGTTCACCATTTGCTCTTACATTCATTCATAGTTATCTAGTATACGGTGTAGATTGTTGCAGGGGCACGTGTGCAGCCGTAAAAGGGGTTTTCAGCCAGAAAGCCCTAATCAATTGTTGGGTCTTCAGATCTCAGTTTTACTCCGAAACTCAAGCACCATTCTCATCATCGACATCTTACTCCAGTACCCGGTGATTATAAGATCCGACCATGCTCATCCGGAGCAATTATCAGCTATTTCGAGATCAGGGGGGCGTGAGCAGCTGTCTCTCTGGAACAATTCGCTAGCCTGCCTAGAGACCTCCGAAATTCCGCATGTACCAGGCATTCTCTCCAGCACGGGAAGGCTATCAGTCCTGCAAATCAGCAGCCCCATCGGACACCTCCTTCACTGAAAACGTCACCCTTATCTGACCTGGGTTCCTACTGCTGGGGTTTCACCGGAAGCAGAATATATCAGTCCATCTTCGATTCAGTTCTTGATGCTTGCATACTCTTTTAGGAGTGGTCCAGCCAGCTTATCAGTGGTAAGTGTTCATTCTATCTCATAAACCCTAACCCTAATTTTTGCTATAAAATAGGGATTTTTGCATGGCAGTTTGCATGCCTGGTTGTATCAGTATATTTGCATAGAAATAGAAAATATCGGGATTCGGGATATTACAGTGGTATCAGAGCTATCTTCTTAGCCAGCTGTGGGCTTAAGAAATGAGACATAGATGAATCCAGAGGGAGACCCTTTTGTAACCTATAGGAGGAGAAAGAGTAGATACACAGGGGACTTTGGGGATATCCAACTAGAAGATACCAATTCGGACATGGAACAAACAGGTATACACTCGGATAGGAGAAAAGGAACGGGAGAAGAGGAGGATAGGATGGAGTTTCGCAACTTAGTATCTGCATTGCAAGACTTAGCAAAAGGGCAAAAAGATGTGCCCAATGCAATCAACAAATTATCGGCGAAACCAGAAATAGGTACCAACAGTACACCTCCCTCACCGGTAGATCGGGGATCTACAAGCAACAGTGGAAAGGTTGCGTACACTAATATGCAGAATACTCTGCACATAATATAGCAGACCTTCCAACAAGCCTACCATGCCTCACTTCTTGGCAGATACAGTAGGTGGTCCAGTCATGCATGTAGAACCTAGCGAGCCTTTTGGGGATTATTTGCAGGAGTATAGAGACTTAGGGGATGAGTTTCATGCTGCCATGTCTTTTTCAGATTTCTGCAACATGAAGAGTAGGAACAGGCCCAGGAATTTCAACAAGGGTCAACTATGAGTTGTAGAAGACCTTGGGCGGGTTGACTATCCCGAACTTTGATGGGACTCGCGGAGGATCAGTGAGGATATGGGTTCAAAAGTTGAATACCTATTTCCAACTCAATCCCATGACAGAGACAGATGCCATTAAATTGGCTACACTCCACCTAGACGGAGAAGCTCACGAGTGGTGGTACCACGGATTGGTGACATTGGGTCACAACACCATACACTCCTACGGTGAGTTCACTCATAAGCTCATAGAGAGGTTTGACAGGAAGGATCCAAAGATACATTTCAGGGAGTTGGCTCAACTCACACAAACCGGTAGTGCAAAAGCCTTCATCTCAAAATTTCAGAGGATAGCAGTCATGGTAACAGATGTATCAGAGAGCAGGTTGACTATGTTATTCACTGAGTCCCTCACAGAGCCACTACGGGGATGGGTGAAAGCCTACAAACCCCTCACTCTGCAGGATGCCATTAGCAGAGCCGGAGATCTTCAGGATTCAGTCCCCAAAAACAAGTTTCCGCTGAAACCCAATTTTCCTGTTAGGGACAAGGACAAGAAACATTTCCAGCAGGATGTTCCCAAGAAAACATGGTTAGACGAGGACACTAGGAAAGATTTGAGAAGGAAGAAACTATGCTTCACTTGTCAGGAACCATGGGTACCAGGACACAGGTGTGCAGGGAAGGCGAAGGCTCACTACATTGAAGTATATTCGGACAGTGATGAGGATGACTATGAGCAGGAAGCCACAGAAGAACTACGGGCAGCTAAGGAAGAATCACACCAAGGTGATAAACCAGAGGGAGTCATTGCTACATTATCTGGAGTACCAAGATTCCATACTCTCAGGGTCAGGGGAGTAGTATAGGGTCACAGTGTAGGAGTATTGATTGATGGGGGAGCAACCCACAATTTCATTGAGTCCGCTTGGGTAGCCAAGAGAGGTATTCAGACCGAGAAGTTCGAAGGATTCACTGTAGCAGTAGCCGGGAACTCCAGCATGGAGTGCAACTACTGGATTCCAAAATTGAATGTCACCTTAGGTAACTATCAGATGACAGATTCCTTCTACGTAGTGGATGTATCGGACACTCATGTAGGATTCACTGTAGCAGTAGCCAGGAACTCCAGCATGGAGTGCAACTACTGGATTCCAAAATTGAATGTCACCTTAGGTAACTATCAGATGACAGATTCCTTCTACGTAGTGGATGTATCGGATACTCATGTAGTATTGGGTGTTCAGTGGCTTTATTCTATAGGGAAATACACTACAGACTACAGGGCAATGGAAATGGAATTCCAGGGGCCAGACGGCAAACGGGTAGTTTTGAGGGGCATGAACACTTATCCCCCAAAAACCGGTCTCGTCACAGAGAATGGAGGAAGTACTTCGACAAGATGATATAGAATGGGCTGCAGAATGTTTTGTCACCTTTAGGAAGCCCCCAGAGACCAACACACAACACCCAAGTGACATTCAAACCTTGCTACAGAAACATGAAAAGGTTTTTCGGGACCTTCCATCAGGTAGACCGCCGGACCGAGGCTTTGAACACATCATTGAGCTAGAGGAGGGGACACAAGCAATCATCACCACTCCATATAGGCATCCCAAAAGATACAAAGATGAGATTGAGAAAACAATCAAAGAATTATTGGAGCTTGGATATATTCGGACCAATTCTAGCCCCTTCGCATCCTCAGTAGTATTGGTCAAGAAGAAGGATGGTACACTGCGAATGTGCATCGATTATCGAGCACTCAACAAAAAGACCATTAAGAACAGGTATCCCATCCCCAAAATTGACAAACTCATGGATGAGCTTCGGGGAGCTAAATACTTCTCCAAGATTGATCTTCGCTCGAGATACCATCAGATCAAGGTAAGGGACCAAGACATCTCCAAAACCGCTTTTCACTGTCACTATGGTCACTATGAGTTTTTGGTCATGCCTTTTGGACTTACCAATGCTCCAACCACTTTTCAGTCATGCATGAACCACACCTTCAGAGCACACCTACGTAAGTTTTTGCTAGTATTCTTTGATGACATCCTGATTTACAGCAAAACATGGGAAGAGCATCTGAAACACCTGGACGAAGTACTGAGCATTTTAGAAGTGTGAGTTTGGCATGAAGGAAATGTTGTACTTAGGACACACAATCAATGCAGAAAGAGTTCAGGTTGATATGGAGAAAATCCGAGCTATCAGAGATTGGCCCGCGCCAAAAACAGTTACAGAATTGAGAGGTTTCTTGGGTCTGTGCACTTATTACCGACGGTACGTTAAGGGATTCTCCCAATTTGCAGCACCCCTCACAGATCTCACAAAGAAGGGAGCGTTCACTTGGACAGACTTAGCACAGAAAACTTTCGAGGAGATGAAGGTTATTATGAGTTCCTGTCAAGTTTTAGCATTACCAGACTTCTCACAACCCTTCGTAGTAGAATGTGATGCCTCAGGGGAAGGGTTAGGAGCAGTGTTGATGCAAAACCATCACCCTATTGCATTTGAGAGTCGTAAACTGAAGAACTACGAGCGCCACTACTCCATATATGACAAAGAGATGCTAGCCATCTTACATGCTCTCACAAAATTCAGACAGTACCTGGTGCGCAGTAAGTTCAAAATCAAAACCGATCATAACAGCCTCAAGTATTTCCTGGAGCAGAAGGAACTGAATGAGCGACAGCAAAAATGGGTCAGCAAAGTACAAGCCTATGATTTCGAGATCGAGTATGTGAAAGGTAAGAATAATGTAGTAGCTGATGCATTATCCAGGCGTCCCGCTTCATTATCTCTCAGTAGTATATCCACAGATTGGAGGGCACTTCTCTTAGTAGAATACTCCAAAAATAAATTCGCTTGCGAATTATTGGATGGACAAATTCAGGATGACAGGTACAGGATTGTTGATGACATCATTTATTACAAGAACAAGATATAACTCATCCCATAATCCACACTGAGGAAAAAGATCATTCAGGCAGCACATGATTCTTCTTTATCAGGGCATCAAGGTTTCTTGAAGACCTACATACAAATTCGAGAGAGGTTCTCATGGAAGGGCCTCAAGGGGGAAATTATGCAGCATGTACGGGAATGTAGCATCTGTCAGCAGAACAAGATTGAGAACATCCATCCAGCAGGGTTACTTCAGCCACTACCGATTCCAGAACAGAAGTGGGAAAGCATCTCCATGGACTTTATTACAGGATTGCCCAAGGTCCAAGGGCGAGATTGTTTATATGTAGTAGTTGACAGACTGACCAAGTTTGCACATTTCTTTTCAATGTCATCAGACTACTCGACAGCTCAAGTATTTGAGTTATTTTTCAGGGAGGTCTTCAGGTTACACGGGCTACCTAAGGCCATTGTCAGTGATCGGGATAGCAGATTCATAGGTGCCTTCTGGCAGGAACTATTCAGATTAGTGGGGACCGAACTGGCTACCAGTACAAGTTATCATCCCCAGAGCGATGGACAAACTGAAATAGTCAACAAGTGGATCAAAGGATATTTAAGGAACTATGTAGCAGGGCAGCAGCGGACCTGGATCAAATGGCTACACCTAGGGGAGTATTGCTACAATACTACCTATCATATGTCTATTAGGATGACTCTTTTTAAGGCATTATATGGTTACGAGGCCTTGGACTATGTAGATTTGGCATTTGGAGATAGTAGGGCTCCTAAGGCTAAGGATTGGATACAGGACAGTCAAGACATTCTGAAAATCTTGAAGGAAAACTTACAAACAGCCCAGAATCAACAAAAGTTGTATGCTAACAAACATAGGGTTGAGCGGAGCTTTGAGGTAGGGGATTTGGTATACTTAAGGCTCCAACCTTACAGGCAATCTTCACTTAAGAAGAAAGGAGCAAAAAAGTTAAAACCTTGCTTCTATGGACCCTACAGAATAATCAGGAAGGTGGGAGAGGTGGCATATGAACTAGAACTTCCACAGGAAAGTAAAATTCACAATGTGTTCCATGTGTCTAACCTAAAGAAGACCCTTGGGCAGCACATTGCTCCATCTACAGAGTTACCTCCTTTAGATGATGAGGGACTGCTGATACCGATTCCCGGACTGCTGATACCGATTCCCGAACGGATCATACAGACTAGAGAAAGGAAGCTCAGGAACAGGGTAATCAGAGAGTACTTGGTTCAGTGGAAAGAACTACCGCCAGAGGAGGCCACCTGGGAAGGTGAACAGGTATTGCAGCATCCCAGTTTGCAGTTGCTTGAGGACAAGCAATCTCAAGCGGGGAGGACTGTAATGTCCTCTTCCGATTAGGCCTTGAGGCCCAAAACCGCTAACCTATGTGATTCCTATGGGTTCGAGCAGTTACTGACAGTTAGGGAATCATCTAAGGACTGATGCCATCCATAGAAAATCTAGGGCATCATCATTAGGTCAAGAAGGGCCACCGAGGCCAAAGGCCACCTTCATGCACGCCATCCAAGCATTATTTAATGATGCATGCACTCATTTAAATCTCCAGGCGCATTTATGCAAGTCAACTGCAAATTAGAAGATAAAGTGACCTAATTAGGTCAAAGATTAGGGTTTTCGCAGTTGAAAGTTATAAAAGGAGGATAAAGCGAAAGGAGACTTCACTTTTGATGATTATTATTTTGGGAGCTCTTGAATAGCAGCACAGCGTGCAGCACAGCAGTTGGGGTTGGAGACGGCGTCTTCAACTAGCAAGGTTTCGACAGTGAAATATTTGCCCTAGTCTCATTCAGGGTAAGCCATACAGGTTCACCATTTGCTCTTACATTCATTCATAGTTATCCAGTATACAGTGTAGATTGTTGCAGGGGCACGTGTGCAGCCGTAAAGGGGGTTTTCAACCAAAAAGCCCTAATCAGTTGTTGGATCTTTAGATCTCAGTTTTACTCTGAAACTTAGGCACCATTCTCATCATCGGCATCTTACTCCGGTACCCGGTGATTATAAGATCCGACCGTGCTCATCCGGAGCAGTTATCAGCTATTTCGGGATCAGGGGGGCGTGAGCAGCTGTCTCTCTAGAACAATTCGCTAGCCTGCCTAGAGACCACCAAAACTCCGCATGTACCAGGCATTCTCTCCGGCACGAGAAGGCTATCAATCCTGCAAATCAGCAACCCCATCGGACACCTCCTTCACTAAAAACGTCACCCTTATCTGACCTGGGTTCCTGCTGCTAGGGTTTCACCGGAAGCAGAATATATCAGTCCATCTTCGATTCAGTTCTTGATGCTTGCATACTCTTTCAGGAGCAGTCTAGCCAACTTATCAGTGGTAAGTGTTCATTCTATCTCACAAACCCTAACCCTAATTTTTGCTATAAAATAGGGATTTTTGCATGGCAGTTTGCATGCCCGGTTGTATCAGTCTATTTGCATAGAAATAGAAAACATCAGGATTCAGGATATTACATAAAATTGAAGTGATTTCAAGTGTATAAATAAAGTGCTCACACATTTCATTTTCATCATCAACACACATCTTCTCTTCTCATCTAGTGCGCACTTTTCAAGAAGCCCTAGCAAAGGCACAAGAAGTAATTATTGGGGTTCCTTATCATCTCTAGAAGTTCTCTATCTCTCCCTAGAGGTTCGCTACCATTGCTAGGGTTTCTTGTGAAGATGGGCGAACTTTCTGTGTGCTAGGTTTTATCTTCATGATTGGTATTGTACTTGAATTGGACTGATTTCTTCTCTAGAAAAGTTGTTGGGTTTTTTTCCTTATTGGGTTTCCCAAGGTAAAAATCTTTGTGTCTCTTATGCATGGTTGTCCTTCTATGATCTTATGTTTCTGCTGCAAATTTGAAATTGAAATTTTAAGTGTATAATTATTCAATGAATACAGTGGGATGAAATGAATGTTTGAAACCATTAGGAATAATTATCAAGATCTGAAAATTGTATTTCTACTACTATAAGAGAAAATTCAACACCCTTTACCCATTCTTTGGTTGATGAATCCCTTCATTGATTGCACTGTCTTCCCAAGGGCTCCATTTATAACTTCCAACAATTGATAGACCAATTTACCAAATGTATTACAGATACACTTTAACAATAATCAAGGCAAATAATAATCAAACTCAACTGTTATCCTTCGATTGCACTAAATTGTCCATGCATTAACTATACCATTTCTTAACCATCAACTCTCCAACTTTTTGTCAATGCCCTCTCGTACAAAATTTGACTTAAGGTCCTCAGATTGAAACTAGAACCCATGAGGATGCCATCCATGTGTGCTTTGAGATCAAAGCCATTATTGTTGGAGCGTTAACACTCCAATATTATTTATGTTAGGAGTCATCAATATTTGTGTCACTTTATATTTCTGTGACTAACGTAATGCCACATGTTGTGTTTAAGATTACGTGATTAAACCACCATAACCAACATGACGCACATGAAATGTAGTGTGAGACGATATAAAGAAGAGACTGACACGTATATATTGGATAGCCTACCTCTTACTCCAGTCTCTCATAGATGCAATAACTATAGCATTAATACATTGTGACATTTATTATCCTCTCCACACTGTGTCTATTTTATATTGTGTTTTGCACCAACATAAAATTCTACACCATATAAGAGCGATGCCAATCCTATGACTACAAACAATTACAATGAAGAGGTTAGAGGATGTGTCCGAGGAGAAGAAATCTGAGAAAAGTATGTGCGGTTTTGGCAAACAAGGTAAGATAAGGTTTACGACATATTTTGAGGATGAGAGTAGGATTGCATTTTTTCACCCTCAATATTGTTCAAGATCATGGTACCATATTGGTGCTGTTGAATAATGATATATAGATAATAGAAACATATGTGATGCATTATATGTCCCAAGTTTGGAGAAAAATCTTCTTTTGTTAGCCAAATAACCAAGCAAAAATGTGAGGTTTAATTTAAAGCTGACAAGAATAATGGTATATAGATAATAGAAACATATGTGATGCATTATATGTCCAGAGTTTGGAGAAAAATCTTCTTTTGTTAGTCAAATAACCAAGCAAAAATGTGAGGTTTAATTTAAAGCTGACAAATTTCTCATTAGAAATGTGAACCAGAACTATAAAGTAGTAGTTGAAAAGAAAGGACTAAACAGATTTGAAGTCGTCATGGCAAAGATGTATGCACTTGCAACAGCTGTTGAAGATCACAATAGATTGTGGCATGAAAGGTGTAAGCATCCTAATTTTCATTATTTGTAGTTGTTGTCCAAGTTGGATATAGTTTGAGGTCTACCAAATGTAAACGATTAAATATGGTGAGGTGGTTTTTATTGTAGTGCACCATATATAATTAATGGGCATGCTTAGTACTTCAGGATGTTAAGTTAGTATCTATTGGATGTCTAAGTTGTAGATGATATAGATTAATTTATAAAAATGGAAGAAGAGATTTAGAGGTAGGATGGCCAAAATTGGATGTATTAGGGTGGGGCAGTGCTGCCCCATGCTGGTTGAATCAGCAGGGCTAGAAGTAGAGAGGGCCTCAAACGCTTTCAAGGTATTTCAGCCCAGTAGCCCCCCATATCATAACAGTGGTATAGTATTCTCCATTCATTAGCGAGCTGGTTTCAAGTTTGTCCATAGATGTTGTCTTCTTTTCATATTTATTTTGCCTCTTGCTGGTTCTGAGTGTTCCCATCTTGCTCGGCTTGGTGGGACTGCAAACAACTATCTTTGGTTGGATGTTAAGAATAAAAAAAAGATGCATGGTGCTAACAAGATGTGTACAAGTCCAAGAATGATGGGGTATTGCGCCTTCGGAATTAAAAAATGCAAGGTACAGCCTTTTCCCTTAAATTGCATACATATATGTATGTAAATTGTTTGGCATTTGGCAGCAATCCCTTGGAAGTCTTGGTACATAACAATATCAAGCAGGGATAGCCTTGGAAGGAGTATACAATTTTGGTCAACTTGGCTTTTGACTCCTTTGAGATTGGATATAAATGGTTTGGTGTTTAGACATTCAAACCTAAATGTATAGCAGGAACTGAAAACCGACCTAAAAACACCATTATTTATCACTCAAATTTGACCTACTGTTCACCTGCCCTCTAAGAAGCTATAAAATTTCAATTTCAAAGTCACTTCTGTAATAGATACATAAAAATAATTGGATCCAACTCACAAAACTAGGGCCTTGTACTTTTCAGTAGAGAAACAAAATCAGGCATCTTCATTAATGCAACTTGATGCACTTAGTACTCTGCATGGCAAATATTTACTATATTTAGTCAGCAATAGTCAAAGCAGTCAAGAGAAAGGTTGCACACCTTTGATACCATCCCATCTGCCCATGCTACCTCAATGTCCCCATCTTTAAGGCCAATAATATTTCCAATATTGGACAAATTTGATACCTCAAATCTACCACCACCATCAATATTCTGCCATATCCTCAAAGCTCTCTCCCCAAAAATTGGCTCCAGGGTTTTGTCATCCTTATCTGGCTTTAATTTGTTCTGACAACGTTTTTGTTCATCGAGGTGATTAGCAACATCAGACGCCAATGACGTCTCTTGAACAGAGGACAGGCGAATCACAATATCCCCAATACAGTAATTGTAATCTGGATGTTCGGCTAGTTCATAGACACTTACCACCTCCTCCCTCTCAAATTCTCGAGTATCTCCTGAACATTCCACAGGCTTCAACCGTTTCACCCTTACTGTCCTCTCCTTAGAATCCACACTTTTCACAACTCCTACTCGTTTGGCATTAAGAGCCAGCCCATCCTCATCCTGACCTTTCTCCATAACATACTGTCCAGGCCAAAAATCATGATCTCCCAGATTATCAACAGGAAACAAGGTCCGTGAATCTAAACAAACAGACTGTGTGCCATCCTGCCAAACCACATCCACCTTAGTCTTTGTCTTGAGTACAAAAAGCGCCCGTTCAGTAACATCCTCCATGCATCCTTGTTGATCACGTTTCACAAGGTTTCTATAGATTTTCTCATGACTTAAAGCATCGTCACTGGTGCTTCCAGAATTTGCTTTCAAACTGTCAATGTCTTTAACTGTTTTTGTGTCTCCATCTGATGCAATGTCTTCCATGTTAGTAGTCACTGATGTGGAAAAATTTTCATAGGTGGGAACCAAACACCAGTCACCAATTTGCCAATTAGCATGAGAGAAACAAGACATGAGTGTCAATTTCTTAGGGTCCTGCTGCTCTGCAGGTGTAGTTGGTGATTGGGAACCACCGCCTGGAACAGATGCAGCAATCCAGTAGACATATAGAGATCCGACTTCCACATTACTTATTGTACCTTCTATACGGCCTGCTTTGCGTGTTCCTTGCAACCATTGAGCGTTCTTGAAAACTGTGGATGAACTGCCACGAACACGCTGACCTGGATAATAAGGATAATTCTCATCTTCTACTAGATTGTGACATAAAGGGATGAGCAATCCAGGATCAGCCCTCTTTATCTTGCACTTTGCATTGTCATCAAACAAGACCGTTACATTTTGGACTACGTCATCAACCCTGCCCAACCATGGACCATATATAACATAATCCCCCACTGCAAAGGGGCACAATCTTACCAGATTTTTGCTATCAATGTTTCTTATAATTTCTCCACTTGGAGCTTTTAAATCAACCATGAGATCAACATTGACTACTGTGCCCGTCTGACCTGATGGATCTGAAACAGAGGCAACAATGTCACCATAGAAAAAAGCTCTGTCAACTACTAAAATATCATCAATTTTCTCAATTGTTTCTGCCAGACTTGTCCATATAATCCGAGCATGGTCTTCAAACATAGATTCACTCTCATCCTGATCTTCGCTGTCACTGCTGCTGCTGTCCAGATCTGAATCACCTATGCTTTTAGTCGCCATCCGTACCAGACCCTCTTGTTCAGAGCTTTGGTGTATGTCTTCTCTGTACAGATCGGTGGCAGGCGATTTGGTGGCAGATTCAGTTGGCAAATACAACTATTCACTTAGATAGCTTTCAGATGGATGTGTAGATTGACACATGCGGTGCTCCTGTAAAAATGTCACGAGTGATGACTAATATGCTATTACTCTGGGATGTCTTTGAACTTGAATGCATCATACTCTCTCTTGATCTTTGTACTCCATTCAAATGCTCATGCCTAAATTGTGGTAACTGCCAATTGTGAATTTAATAGGTATTAGAATTTAGAACAGAACCTCCAGCCAAGTTCAGAAGTATCAAGTTAATAAAACCTTTCACAAGTGTTTTCCTGGCGTGGAACAAAATAAGTAAGCAAAATTCTTCTTGAATGAACATTATGCCCGTCTTAAAAAATTTGATCACAATGCTTGAAATGTGCCAAAAAATATATAAAAGACACTACATCTATTTATAAATAGGTTAGGTTCTATCACCTTCCAAGATTCTTGACATCAACATCTAAACAGTTCTTTCCACTACAAAATGTAAATAAGCCAGTAAGCTCATTCCAGCAGGGATGGCATAGACTTACCTATGATATTTCAACAGACAATGATCACTATGAAGCAGCTTCTAATCTGTGCTTTGCATTCCTTCTGATACACAATGCCCAAAGAGAAGTGACTTTGCAGATTCACATTGATAGACAATAGCAAGATTTACTCAAGCACTCTTTGAAGAAGAACTGCCGAAAAAGAAGTCTCTTGATTAAGCCTGAAGTACTTCAAAACAATGCTTGATCTGAACAATCTTTGACAAAAGAAATACCAATGAATAATTGCCTAAATCTTGAAGTTAACTGCCAAAGGAAAATTGCCCGGAGCAACTGTTGAATGTAGCAAGCTTCCAAACAACTGCAAAACACAATTGCCAGAAGCGATCTTCCAAAAAAGTAACTGCTATGAGAAAACCTGCCAAAGGAGAATTGCCCAAAAAGACACCTCAATATAGAACCTGCCAAAGGAGAATTGCCCAAATACGCCTTATTAATAAAGAACCTTCCAAAGGAGAAATGCCCAAAGCAACCTTCTCAATATAGAACCTGCCAAAGGAGAGTTGCCCAAAGAAGCTTTCCAGAAAGAGGGCCAATAAAGCACTACAATCAGTAATCTGTCAAGATGTAAATACCAAAGGAGAATTGCCCAAAGAAACCTTCTCAATATGGAACCTGCCAAAGGAGAGTTGCCCAAAGAAGCTCTCCAGACATACTGCCAAAGGAGCACTACCCTGAGTAATCTTTAGAGATGTAAATGCCAAAGGAGAATTGCCCAAAGCAATCTTCACAATATAGAACCTGCCACAGAAAGAACTACCTGAACGAACCTTCAAGATCTAGTGCCAAAGAAGAGCTGCCCCAACCAATCTTCTAAATAAAACTGCCATAATATAACTCTTTATCAATTTTCTGAAATTTCCAAATGTGAACTGGGCCGAAAAGCTTCAAACACTGAACTGCTATACAAAATGTATTCAGCAATCTTCAAACATCAAACTTGATACTGCTGAAGAGGATTATTCAGTTATCTTCAAAAATCAAACTGCTGATGTTGATGTTTGAACTGCATTCTAACACAGGATGCTGAAAGCTGCAGTAACACAGCACCAATCTCCAGAATTATAGACCCAGAAAATGTGCTGACTAAGAAGAATGTCTGCTAGAAAGGGATAACTCAAAATGAAAAGCAGCTGCAGAGATAAACCTTGATTCTGTTAACATTGGTGACAAGGATAAATTTATCATTTTTAAGTTGCAATCCGGTCATGAGTTACTACTAATGCAGCAAAAAGTCACATAAAGGATTGAGTCCTGCAAATGTTCTCTAGATGGTGGCCGCAGTATACTTATAATTTTAAGTGTGGCAAAGTATACCTATATTGTTGAATACAGTAAACTAAGGTCCAAAAAAAACCTCAAGCATACCCACAAGTTACTGCATTACAAAACATGTTGACAGAACATTAAAAGTTTGCATTTGGTCCAATACAAAAAAGAATAATCCAAGAAAAACTAAAAGAATGTTTACCGTAATGAGTACAGAGGGATCTTTGATGAAAATGAGCTAAACACATTTCTAGTTATGTCAAACTCCAAAGGTGATCCAACATTGATGAAAAGCATACCAAGATCTCCTACTTCAGAGCATATATTCCACATCTTCATCCCGGATTGATCTCAATCATGTTAGTCCAGACTCCATACCAGGACAAATGTCAATTGAGAAAACTTAACCAAATTACCCTATGCATCATAAAAATGAAGTAAAATACTTTATTTTACTTCAATAAGGACCAAAGGATATAATCTCTTGAGTCTTGACAATCACTGCAGGTTTAAAACTAAGAGATATCATGTATGTAACTTTATCTCTTGTAGGATGATCTTTGCATAATTTCATTCAATTACTTTTGAGTTTTGACTCATGAGCAAATTATAGGATACATAGCCAAGAACTATAGGTGTGTGTAAGTTTGCAGATTTGTGGAACCTTGAAACTTTTGTAACCAACACAGAGAGCTTATAAATAAACAAAAGGAAAAAGAAATTAGAGAGACAAACAAAAGATAAATGAAACAGATATTTTGGATGCCTATAAATAATTATAAGGTAAGGGAATTATATGCCCATGCATATGGTCAAGGTGAATTTAAAGAAACAAAAGGGAAGGCCAAAGGTAACTCTAGTTGCCAGTTGATGGAACTTAAAACAGGTGAGGGAAAAGCTAGAGAAATAGAGGTGGGATGAGGAGGAAAGTTGACACTACATTAGGATCGCCTACTGACTATTATATGATATACTGCAAGCAAAATACTTGGCATCTGTATTTGCAAAATACAAAAAGATCAAATTGCAATGAGGCGTGGCCTAAAGGGAAAAGGTAACAACAAGAAAAAAGGAAAAAACATAGCACATATACCATACTTGTCAAAAGAATTTTATTCCAAGTGAAAAAGGATTTGTCTGATTTCATATTTGTAAAGTGTAACAGGATTTAACAGCTAGGCTTCTTACATAGGTGGGAGATGCATTCAGCCCCAAAGGGTTAGCCCAACCAGTTGTCACCGATGTTGTTGGAGTCTGGACATTTATAGCTAGTTCCATGCCAGCAGATGCCCAGTTCAAATCCCCGTGGGTTAGGTGCACTAGTCTACACCAACGGGTTTACTAGGGATGCCATCCACAAATGTGGGGAAGCATCCCTTGGGTTTCCCTGCCAAGTTTTCCATGGACAAAAAAAGGTGGAAGATGAGCTTAACACAGCTATAAATGCCACCAGTTGAGTTTTAACTTTTCACCCATATAAAACAAAAAATAGAAACAGCACCTTAATGGGCACCCACTAGGGTCATGGTTCTCGAAGTGCCTCTAAGAACCATTTCTAGACAGCTGATTATCTTGATTTGCCAATCAATCTAATCTTGATTTCAATTTAAATCCTTCACTAAATCAATTATACCGAACAGTTGGATACCTAATCCTACACGATTATGATCCATTTGTAAATATTGTAAATATATTTGGCTTTATCTTCAGTTACCTAAGAACTGAAGAGTCATTCAGAATAATATACCATTGTAAGTTGAAACCCAAAGGCTACTCTTCATGTACTTGAGGAGATTCATGTTAATGAAGAAGCATCCATCCAGCTTGGAAATACCCAGGCCTGACAGTGGTATCAAAGCTCTGGTGTTTTTCACAACTCCATGGTTTGTCCTGCAGTCTATCGCTTCTGCAAACCTGTGCATACACAGCATATTCTCTGTCTCTGTCTGCTAAAAAGCATTTGAAAGAAACCCTAAAATCTCCAGTTTAGACATTACCTCTCTACATGGTACCCACCTTTGTGTGTGTCATTCTAGACTCCTATGTGCATTTTGCTGCATGTCCTTTGAATATATTAGCATTCTCTACTTCATTTACCTCTACAACCCATGTTATGGGCTTCTTTGATTCCCTGCGAGCATCTTTTTAATCGGAACTCCAGGAACTGAGCAGTATCACTGCTTTACATTTAATTATTATGTTTCAAATTCTCCCTCGAAGCCCCCAAATTGTGTTTTCCGTCCCTGCATGGGTTCTCATCTCTGCGTGGAGGCCGCACAGTGCAATCTGCTGCTAGAGGGGGTGGTGGAGGGCACTGGTAATTCTACCTTGCTTGCTACTGCATTTCTCTTCTCTCAAAATTCCTTGATCAATCAAAGTTTCGCAGTCTATCATTGGACCATCTTTCATTGCATTGTGCACTGTTCCTTACCAATATTCATGTTATTTTGAACCTTTGTCCATTAATGAAAGGTTCCCCTTTGTAGTTCGCGTAGCCTCCTCCTCTAGTCACCATCTCTGCTTGCATTTTACAATATTGGTACCTCCACAGTTAGAGAAAAATCCAAGTATTCTTCCTCAGAACAAAGTGATCGCCTTCCCTCACCAAGGGCACATTTGGCATCACCTGGAGGTCATGCATAAACCATACGGACTATGTGAAGTTTGTTGCTGTGCTTTGTTGGCTGATGTAATGCCCCGACGGTAAGCCCCGAGCATATGTAATGTTGTTATTTGATTATTATAGTGGCACTAGGTGATTGGACTATGGACGATGGACATTATTATTATTATTTTATTATTACTTACCTATAGGCTATAATTAAATAATAGCTCAACATGGACAACAAACGTGGCAGGGGGGTCTTGGATTCCACATGCGAAGGGGGTTGGCAGGACTAGGAGTTGTTGGACTTCATAACACTACTATCTTTCCTAATTTTGATTCTATTGGACCTTAGAGATCCTAGGACACCTAATTAATGCTTGCATGCGCCCATGCACCGATGCACAATGCATGATGAGAATATTCCTATCCAAGTGATCTTTAGTTAACCAGAGCAAATTTAGGGTGGATTCGAGTTACCTTCAGTCATTTGGAGTGATTTGGGGGAATTTGAGTTGTCTTCAGTCAGTTAAAGGTGTTTTGAGTCAAATTTGAGTTACCTCCAGTCATTTGGAGTGATTTGGGGGAATTTGAGTTATATTCAGTCACTTAAAGGGGTTTTGAGTCTAATTCTAGCTATCCTCAGTCAATTAGGGTAAATTTGGATTAATTCGAAGAGCATGGGATTGATTTTAAGGAAATTCGAATCAGTTGGTGGAATTCGAGTTGTCTCAAGTGTATGAGAGAGATTTTGGGGAGGTTTTGAGTCAGCCTTAGTAATTTTGAGTTATCCTCAATGGCTGGGAGTGGGTTTGCCAGTGGATTCAAGTCAGTCTTGATGAGTTCGAGTTGTCTCTAGTGCATTTGGGGAGGTTTGAGTCATTCTTGGTAAGTTCGAGTTATCCCCAGTGGCTAGGAGTGTTTTTTCCAATGGATTCGAGACACTCTAAGTGGATTCCAGTCGCTCTTTTGAGAAATTGAATAGGTTAGTTAGTGGACTTGAGAAGCTCTAAGTGATTTGTGATTTGGAGTTACTTCTCGGTAGTCTTGAGTTAGTTTGTGATTTGGAGTTAGGGGAATTCGAATGGGTCTAAAGGCATTTGAATTGCATTTTCATTCATTCTTCCAGGATGGAGTTGGTTGGTCAGTGGGAAGAGTTGCTCTTCCTTGTATTCAAATGCCAAAGAGAGGATTCTGGATTGTTCATTCCTTCATTCATTGAGGGGAGGCGAGTTGTTCATGCCATGATTGCTGAAAGTTGGGTAAGCTTGCGAGCCTGGGAACCCATGTATGCTCTGCTATGTGTGTGAACGGTGTGCTTGAAGCACGGGGATATTGGTCCTATTTGGAGCAAGCCTGATAAACTCTGGTATAGTTCCTCGGTGGCCACTGCTTGTCTTCGTCCTGGACCTGCACATAAATCCTAATGGTGAAAGGAAATGTCTTGAGGGACCTAGGAGGTGAAGGTATTACCATTGCACCTAGTAGTGGAATGGAGGAGTAAGTAGGTGGTGAGGGACTGAGTTGTGGCTTCTCAAGAGTCAAAACTAATATTTGAGCTAATCTTGGGTGTGGTATAGTTCGTCCGTGTTCACTGCTCGTCTCTGTCTTGAACCTGCACATATATCCTGATGGTGAATGGCAATATCCTAAGGGACCTAGAAGGTGAAGGGATTACCATTTCCCCTGGTAGTGGGGTGGAGGATTAAGTGGGTGGAGAGGGGGGAAATCCTATGGAAGAAATTCCTGTGTATGTGTCGCTCAGGTTGTGGGCCTGAGTTTTATCCTTGAGATCGAATTTGAGAGAGTTCCTTAGCGTTTGGATCCAAGACCTCAACTCAGGGGTGACCTGCTCAAGTAATATTGGCTTGACAGTGTCCAAGGCTCGGAGGAACATTGACATGTTGATGCTAGTTGCACCATATATAAAAGATAAGTATTCTTGAGTATTACTTATTATGTTATTGATGCGCATGCGCCCATGGAGACTGATATATCTTGGTTATATTATGCTGCATAATGATTTATATGTTCATGTTTAATGGCCAAGTTTGATGTTGTTAAATTGGCAACTCATGAAGCAAGTATGTGAATATGTTAATCTACCTATTAGATGCTAGATTGTATGATTTATAGTAATTGTTGGGATCTGATTTTTGGACAGTCTGCATGGTCGTGTATGGTTGTTCCGGATCAAATATTCCATGGGATTAATGGATGTTATTGAAGTGGTAAATTCTTATTTACATTAGTGTTATATATTTGCTATAATGAATTGTAATGATGTTGATTTACTTATGGTACTAGAAGCTAGATTGCTTATCTATTTATGATCATTAGAGGGTCTGATATTTGGACAGGCCATATGGTCGTATATGGTAGTTTCGGGTCAGATCTGATGGGGATTTGACAACTGAGATTTAGTACTATAAATCTGGTATATTTATGTGTTGTAATCTAAGTCACCGAAATCGGTGAATTTTTGCCTTGGAATTCGAAAATCGGCGATTTTTTGCTATTGCCGAATTTGTTCGATTAGAATCCCCGATTCAAATCGCGAATTCGATTTTTTTGTCGGTTTCGATTTTGAAGACGAATTAATTCGGCATGAAATCACCCTGATTTTCATAAAATTCGGCAAAAGTTCGTTGACGTTCATTTTTCTGGATTCCCGTGGGTTAACCCTACTCTCTCCCTAGCAAAATACATCCACACGGAAACGCATTCTCCTTATTGTGTAGTCGAAGCCCTCCCTCTGTCTTTGTCTATCGCATTTGCCCCATTGCCACCTTCATTTTCTGCTTGTACAGTGTGTAACGGATCTTGTGACGTGAACGTGCTGTGGAGGAAGCCGAGGCTTGAAGGCCATTGTTGTGTGACCCGTGGGCTATCACTAGTGAGCGGCAACGCTTAGTTCATAGCCGCTTAGTCACCAGTGATGCAATTAAGATCCCATCGACACTATGTGTTAGTTTTTCAAGCATATATATATTTGAGCAAAGTGTTTACTGTTCTTTTACTTTTCTTCCACTTTAAACAAAACTTAGATCTTTAAATCAACAGATAGATGAACAATTGAAATGATAACCAGCAGTAGAAGAAGTACACAAATAAGATCTCACACATGCACAAGAATTTACCCTGGAGAAACCCAATATGGGATAAAAAACTCCAACAAACAATCTTCCTTTATTGTAAATAATATGTAAGATCGAAATACAAACTTTCCACTATGAAATATGCTTGAGAGAGTGACTGTAAGACCAACCAGACACCAAGATACTTCGCTGCTCTATTACTGCTATTATAAATCAGCAAGTCAATAAAATACTTTGCTGCCCCATAGACTATGTAAAAACGAACCAGCAAGACAAGCTGCTGCCCTCTCTTTGCTGTGTAAATTCAGCAATAGAAAAGTTTTACTACACTGCCCTCTCTCACTCAAAACTGTGAGAATGATTATATTTTTTAATAGACAGCAGGTAAGATTAATTTATAGGCACAAATTCCCAGAGGACTCGTTATACAACTTTGACTTAACTTAAGACTTAAAAAAAACTTTAATTATTCTTTTAGATTGACGCAGATAACTTGGGTGCATGGAAAGACACATGAGATCAAACTAAATCTAAAATTAGATACT
>LPNX011139090.1:559798-632104 GCA_001517045.1 Pseudotsuga menziesii
CTAGAAATATATATGTTTAATTATTAATGATTACTGTTGATATATGATCATATTGGATTATATATATATATATATATATATATATATATATTCAATTTTTAAGATATCTCGAATTTAATGCCAAATTTTATCACCAAAATTTTCATTGCCGATTTTTTATCGAATTTGAAGGTTGTCGAACTCGAACACAAATACGAACCAGGTGACTTAATTATGCCTCCTTGGAATGTTGGAATGTTGATTTGTATACTATCGAAAGTGGAGTCTTTATGAATGTATGTAAATCTGATTTAATAGTTGGTTAAATGGCTACAGGCGGCAGCCCATAGGTGTGATGAAATTTAGTAAACAAGTAAAGAGGTTCTGATCTGAATATATCCATGTGTCATTACACTGCATTGCATGTAGAATGGGGAATTGTTGCATTGAAAGGGTCCTCTTCCTTGTAAGGGTTGATTGTTTTAATTAGTTTGGCTTGTTGACATGTTAACCTAAACCATAGAAGCACAATATTTCGTTGTGCTTAACCTATAATCAGTCCTCCTTGTTAGAATCCTAGAAGTATCCGGACCCTAATGATGTGTTTGGGGTCGGGTAAGCTACAGTTAAGGTGTGTTACGCCCCAGATTGTCTGCAGCGTACCTTTTATGATATACTAGAGTGAAGGGGTCTTTTGCCATTGTAAAAGGCTAAGTCTAGCCTTTGTTATGTAAAAGTGTTGGTCTAGCGAGGCTCAAGGCCCATGGTCTAGTCATGGTAGGTCCTCTTGACTTTCAATCCAAGGAGAATTGGCTTAGTGGTTTTGTTGACTGCCCCTTGATGGGCATAAGTCCCCCGTCATGTTGGGGCCTTTGTGATCTCGGTTGGTGCTCCAGTGCTTCTTGGGACGGAACCACTAGTACACCTGCCTTAGGGGATCCTAGCCACACTCATGATTATGTTGTGTAGAAGGTGATTGTGCGTGTAAGGGCTGTCATACTCGCCTTAGCACACCTCATTTATGCCCACTTGGACCTTCTCTTATCATGTATTACCCCTCCTCTTGGTCTACATGTACACAATCCATGATGACGTCATCTTCTTCAAGAAAGTCTTGCCTTGCTAAAGGGGAGGACATCCAGAGATCTACTATATTGTTGAGGTTAGTTGGGGCATGACCTCCCCCTTTGGCTCATCATTTCACTTGGATGAAGCCAATTGCATCATTTTATCATTAATTTTAGTCTTTTGTGGTTTAGTCCCCGGCTTGTGGATGACAAACCCTAAATTCAAGTTATTTTTACTTTTAGTAAGGTAAGCTCTAAATTTAAAAATGACTAGGAAGCCTAATATATATAAAGGCTCCTAGCACTCATTTGTAAACAAGACAAGAGTTCTAATTATGTGTTTTTTTCTCTTTATCTTGGTTTATTGGAGCACTTGTGTGATGTGCACCTCTTTCTTTGGCGTGAATATTGTGTGATGAAGGTTGAATAGTGGAATTTCTAGGGTTTACTATATTGCAAGATTGATTCAAAGAATAGTTGTAATTATTAATAACTCGTGGCTAAGGAGGACCTAAGAACCCTTTTTCTTACTCTTTCCTTGGTTGATGTTGGTAAGATCTCTCCATTTTCTTGTTAGACGTTGCTTTTGCACCTTAAGCAAGGTAAATTAGGGTTTTATTTGCATCTTGTCAATCTTGTATGAGGATACTTTCCTTTTGAAGGAGCTCTCCACTATGGGCCTTAGGATTCATTATTTTCCCTAATTAGGGTTTGGCTACTTCAACCTAGTATCATGTTACTAGACTTTGCCTTAGTTGGTAAATCTTGAATAGCTAAATTGAGTAGGGACGTTGACCTCGATCTCTAATTTCCCTAGGGTTGAAAACGAAGGTCATAACCCCTTCTGTTCACATTTTTATCAAAATTCTCTTGTGTCTTTATTATAAAAAAAATCCCAAAACAATAAATATTGGAAAAACCCTAAAAAGTTAGAAAATTCATATCTAAAAAAGTGTTGTGTTTTTTGGATTTTTGTTTGGATGAAAAAGTGTGCCCTAGGCAATCTAATGGTGGGTTCTTGAAGGTGCCCTTTTCTCGTGGTTGGATTGTGAGGTTTTCAGTGACCTGTGCTTGCTAGGGTATTGTATTGCAAATTTGTTATTGCAGGTACAACAAGTATATTCATCATTTCGACCAAGTTTGAAGGTAAAAAAAGCAAGGTTTTGGGCCTAGATTGACCCCTAGGGGGTTGGGCACCTGTTGGGAACGTTATAAGTGGGACCACCATCCATTTAAGGGTTGTCTAGGGCGCATACCAGATCTGATTTTACATTTTCAAATCTAATTTAGTGTTTCTCGCTTGCCCCTTGCCCTACTATACAAGGTACATAATGTTAGAAAGTGGCAACAAGGAAGGTCTTCTAGCATCGCATATGTCCTTGCATGCTAGGAGAACATTAAACAGGAAGCCAAACGTATTTACTGTGATTTTCCTAAGTTTAGACTTAAGGAAAATACATTAATTAATCTAATTTGATTTTGACTTTAACGGAATCACTTTTATAAAGTGAAAAGTGAAATAATTTAAGTAATAGCTAATCTAATATTGGCCATTGATCTCACTGGAGGATCACAACCATTGATCCATAGTGAGGGTTAGGGTTTTCGCTTAGCCATTGAGTTAAAAGAAGATTTGGTAGAGAGGACACATACACTAGAAAGATACAGACAAATGGAGAAGTCAGACAGAGAGGTTTGCAGAGAAGACGGAGGGGCACTCACCCAAAGGATTCATCGGGTTACCAAGCAGAGCATCAGGCCGTAAAGAATCACGCAGAGGAGAAACCGTACGCTGCAGAGGAGGTCGTACAGCAACTATCGTTAGCCGTACCGATTCTATACAACTGACGTCAAGACCGTACGGATCCGTACAGTTGACGCACGAGGGTCGTATAGCTAACGCAGGGGTCGTACAGCTGCGCAAGGTGTTCGTACCATGTTGTTGGGTTTGCTCAGTGATTTTGCAGAGGTTCTATTTCGCCAAGTTGGGTGAATTTATCTGTTGGTTCAAGGTTGTAATTGTGCCATATCTTCTTAATAAATTTTCTTATCTAACTGCTGCACTGGTTTTCCCATTTTGGGTTTTATCTGGGGGTTTCCATACCCAAAACACTGTGTCTATATTTATGTGATGTTGTTGATGTTTCTCAGTATTTACTTTCTGCTGCAATACTCGTAAAATAAATTCATGTGTGGTTATCGAAAACAATTAAATATACTATTTAGCCCTAGTTTGAATTTTAAAGGAAAATTTACATGGTATCAGGGCTCAGTTGAGCTAAATCTGAGAAACTACATCGGTATTGATAGATTGGGGGCAGATCTATTAAAGACACAAACCTAGAGTTCATATCTAGGGTTTGACAGGTACACTTCACTATGGTCGTGCAATTAAGAGTTGAGGACAGACTCCAAGGGGCTCAGAACTTTCCTACTTGGAAAGAAAGGATCACAAGGATCCTGGATGTCAGTGATGCAGAGGAGCACATTGACTCCACGAAGGTTGCACCCGCGGATCCGACAAAGTTGGTAACTTGGAAGAAGTTACACTCCAGAGCTATGTTGATCATCTTGGATGGGGTGAAGGACCACATAGTCCCTCACCTTTCTGGGAAGAAGACCGCATTGGAAATGTGGAAGTCTTTGGAAGGACTTTACCAGAGCAAGAACGAAAACTTGAAGATGGTGCTACAAGAGAGGATGCGCAGTACTAGGATGGACAAGGGTGACGGAGTGGTGCCTTATCTCAAAAGGCTCACACAGATCAGAGACAAGCTTGGAGCTAGTTTGGATAACCCTCAATTACTTTTCTAAGCCATGGGACACCTTTATCAAAGGTGTGGTGGCTAGGGAGAAGCTCCCTGATTGGCAGAGGTTGTGGGATGATTTTCTCGGATGATTTTATGCAGGAGGAGACCCGCATGGGTCAAGGTTCAGGTTCATCCAACAGTGCCCCACAGATTGTGGATGAAGAGGCTCTAGCCCTAGCAAGAAAGAGCAAGGGTAAGGCAAAAAAAAAAAAAGGTGGTAAGAAGAACCTTGGCATGTCCAAAGTCAAGTGTTTTATCTATCACAAGCAAGGACACTTTGCCTCCCAGTGCCTAGACAGGAAAAAGAAGAACAATACCCAGATGGCGAAAACTACAGAGGTGGAGGAGTTCAACAAAAACTTCGATGAGGATTTTTGCCTGATAGCTTGCATGGCAAGCACCACAGGTAGCAGCGTTTGGTGCGTAGACAGTGGAGCATTTTATCACATGACGACACAGAAGAGGTTCTTCAAGAGCTCGCAGGAGGGTGGATTAAATCTCCACATTGAGCTGGGTGATGATGCGCAGTATCAGCACAAGGACTTGGCACTGTTTCATTTCAGAGGGAGTCTGCCAAACCCCTCAGTTTTGTTGGCGTATTGTATGTTCCAGGGTTGACTAAGAACCTCATATATGTTTCCACGTTGGAGGACAAGGGGTTTCAAGAGAAGTTTCGAGACCATAGGGTGTGTATCAGGCCCAAGGGGTCAGATAAAAGTGTGGATCGGGTGATTGGAATCCGGAGCAGGAAGGTGTGTAGAGTACACTTTGAGTCTGCAAAGGATCTATTCAGCAACAACAGCAGTCAGGGTGATCTGCGGCATAGGAGGATGGCACACTTACACCACGGAGCACTGAGGCATTTGAGACAGGCAGTCATTGGTGTTCCTCAGGTACAGGTGGAGAAGCATAACCACTACAAGGGTTGTGCGTTGGAAAAGAACATCAGGAAACCTTTCCCACAAAGTGAGCACAAGTCTAAGGGGACCTTGGACTTGGTGCATTCGGATGTTTGTGGACCTGTGAGTGTCCAATCTTTCAGTGGCTACAATTATTGCGTCACTTTCATTGATGACTATTCCAGGAAGACCTGGATCTATTTCTTGAAGGCCAAGTTAGAGGTCTTTGAGCGGTTTCGGGAGTTCCAAGACTCTCGTAGAAAACCAGACAGGAAGGAAGATCCGAGTATTGAGGACGGGCAACGAGGGTGAGTACACCTCTAATGAGTTCTTGGAGTATTGCTAATCGGAGGGGATCAAGAAGGAGCACACAATGCCTCATACCCTGCAATAGAATAGAGTGGCGAAGAGAAAGAACATGACAATGGTAGGAGAAGCCAAGGCCATGCTATTTGATTAGGGATTGCCACTATTCCTTTGGGTCGAGGCATACAAGACTGCAGTATACATTCAGAACGGGTGTCCCCACATAGCTTTGGGGAGGAAGACACCCAAGGAGGTCTTCATAGGCACTAGACCAGATGTGAGCCACTTGCAGATATTTGGGAGTGTTTGCTATTGTCACATTCATGCTAAGACTAGGAAGAAGTTGGACCCTTTTGGAGAGAAGGGGTTACTTGTTGGTTACAGTGAGACTTCGAAGGCATACATAGTTTATATTCATGCTCGCAAGAGGATCATTGTGAGCAGGGATGTCCAGTTTGATGAGGACAAAGCCTTGCGGAGATCTATGGACTTACCAGTAAAGGAGCAATCAGCACAGGACTCGGGGGTCAAGTTGGAGGAGCCACAAGTACAAGTACAGACACAGAGCACAGGTTCTGGTAATCAGAGGGAGTCAGGTGGACAGGATCCTTCAGTCATTGACTTGTAGGATGAGCCGTAGCAGTAGACGGATATACAGCAGCCGCAGCAGGTAGACCAAGGCCTAAGTGGTTTATGTCCATAGCAAGTGAATCCTCCACAGAGCTCCATGAGACGGAGCAAACCACCAGAGAGACTTAGCTATATGGCATTGATGACAGAGTTTATTAACTCCAAACCTTCCAATTTTGAGGAGGCTGCACAACATGACGTGTGGCAGGAGACCATGGTTAAGGAGTATGATTCAATCATGAAGAATCAGGTATGGGAGGTTGTGCCGAGGCCAAAAGGTAAAAAGGTGGTGGGATCTGGATGGATCTACAAGGTGAAGCATGCAACAAATGGAAGCGTTGAGAAGTACAAGGCGCGCTTCGTGGCAAAGGGGTTTTCACAGAAGGAGGGTATTGACTATGAGAAGATCTTTGCTTCTGTTTCCAGGTATTCTTCTATTCGTACCATTATCGCATTAGCAGCTGAGATGGGTTGGCATGTTCATCAGATGGACGTCAAGACTGCCTTCCTCAATGAAGTTATACAGGAGGAGGTATTCATTGAGCAGCCTGAGAGGTTTGATGTGGAGAACAAGGAGACGCATGTATGCAGGTTGCAGAGAGCTCTTTATAGGCTCAAGCACGCACCTCGAGCATGGTACTCGAGTAAAGACAGCTATCTACGGGAGATGGGATTCCAACGGAGTGAGGCGGACTACAACCTGTACTTCTTGGCAGGTGAGGTGCATCTCATACTGTTAAGATTCCATATACTTAGCTAGATATCATTAGTATTCAATTCAATTTCACAACAATAGCATATGCAGGATCACTGAAACAAATACAATCACAAGATAAACACAAATTTATCCTGGGAAACCCTCATGGGGAAGAAAACCCAGCAAAACTTCCTCTATATAAATGTATCAAAAGTACAAAGATAAAACCCCAAATAGGTGCTCTTCCTCCTTACAGATGTCTCTCTCTCTCCCCTATGCGCTATACACAAGTGACTATGTGTGTTTAAATGAGGAACACACCTCCTCTATTTATACTCTTTCTTACACTTGACTTTTTCCCTAACAAGTCGACCCCAACAAACTAACTAGGCCGACTTCACCTAAGAAGTCACAAAACAATATTATATTATATTCAAGAGGGTTCTATTGACCCGACTTACAACAGAGGTTTTACCTCATGACTCTATGATGACCAAATACAATAGTAACATCCCGACGGAGGAATAAAACATCTCCCATAGGTTACATCAGTAAAATACATTTAGAATATTCTTTGAAGTTACAATATTTCAACACTCCCCCTTAACGAGAAGAGTATTCTACTAACAACATCTTCAACTGTAGGAGCAAGGAGAGAGAGAACATCTGCAACAACATCAAGGTGATACATCTATACGCCATTGGAAGTTTTCAACAATCATCAGCAACTGGAACAGTTACTCAACATCTTCAACATCTTCAACACTAGAACATCATCTTCGACAACACCGAGTCTTCATCTTTAATCTTCATCTTCTGCAGCATTCGATCACTCGATCCTCTGCAACACTCGATCACTCGATCCTCTACAGCACTCAATCACTCGATCCTTTGCAACACTCGATCGCTAAATCCTTTGCAGCACTTGATCTCTCGATCAACATCATCATCAGCAGCCATACTTGATCTTTCGATCAACAACATCATCATCAGCAGCAACATAACCTGCAGCACACATGATCCAATTACGGGATGATCAATCCCTATCACTTTAGGACATAGGTCCAAGGACGATGCAATCCTACCACTTTCTCGGAGACAAAAGTCTACGGATTTAATTACGGGATGATCGATCCCTATCACTTTAGGACATAATTCCAAGGACGACGCAATTCTACCACTTTCTCGAAGACAAAAGTGTATGGATTCAATTACGGGATGATCGGTCCCTATCCCTTTAGGACATAAGCCTAAGGACGATGCAATCCTACCACTTTCTCGGAGACAGAAGTCTACAGATTCAATTACAGGATGATCGGTCCCTATCACTTTAGGACATAAGTCCAAGGACGATGCAATCCTCATGCCTCACGAAGACATAAAGTCCGCGGATCCAATTACAGGATGATCAATCCCTATCAATTTAGGACATAAGTCCAAGGACGATGCAATCCTCTCACTACACGGAGACAAAGGTCTGTGGATCACTTTAGGACTAATGTCCAGGGATGATACAATCCCACTGCAACATCATCAACCTACTGCCCCATTTCGAGGAGGGTCCACATCATCAACCTGCTCCCCCTTTTTTAGGAGGGACCATATCATCAACCTGCTCCCCCTTTCCAAGGAGGATCCATATCATCATCGGTCCTCCTTGCGAGGAAAGTCTTCAACATCATCATCATTGTTCCTCACTACGAGGAAAGTCTTCAGCATTATCATCACTGTTCCTCCTTATGAGGAAAGTCTTCAACATCATCGGCATTGTTCCTCCCTACAAGTAAAGTCTTTTCGGACTACACCAAGCTTGTCATGGAAGTATTCAAACTTTACTCGAGACAGAGGCTTGGTCAACACATCAGCAACTTGCTCATCGGTACTCACATACCGGAGCTTTATAGCTCCCTTCTGTACCATGTCCCGTATATAAAAATACCGAATTTCTATGTGCTTCGACTTATCATGGAACACTAGGTTCTTCGTCATCTTTATACAACTCTGGTTGTCACATAGAATCACTGTGGTATCCAACTCCAGATCAAATAGACTTGACATCAACTTTTGAAGCCATATGGCTTCACAACTAGCAGAACAAGTTGCTATATACTCTGCTTCAGTTGTACTGAGAGCAACATTGGACTGCTTCCTGCTACACCATGAGATCATGGCAGATCCTAGACAATAACATCCACCATAGGTGCTCTTCTTTTCTGAGGTACTTCCAGCCCAATATGCATCTGTATAACCATACAGTCAGTAGTAGTCATGATCTCCATCATAGTATAGTCCAAAGTCTATTGTACCTTTCAGGTACCTCATTGTAGATTTTTCACTAGTTTTCAGCCACCAGTTTATAAGTAAAATGTAACACTGTTTATGACATTCTCAGAAATTTAACATACTGGAAATAAACAGTAAATTTTCAGACTTTAAAACACTATTGTAACTACTCTTTTTCACTGACAGAAAATAAATATCAACACGCCATTCAACACACACAACACAATAATTTTTGGCTAATGGCCCTGAAAAACCCACAAGGGGAAAACCAGTCAAAGAGAGAGAGATTTTATTATCAGGAAATTTATAGCAAAACTCAAAAATTTTCAGACCAACTTATCTCAACCCGAAAGAGAAAATTTCTACCTCGTTTTCCGCGCTAAACAGAAAAAATCAAACTCATATTTTTTTCTGTTTTCTGCCTCGATTTTCGTGCCGTTGGACAGACTATACGGAATGTACCGTACGAACTAATTGTATGGACCTCGAAATTTGTGCTCAGGAAAAAAAATTCTCGAAATTGTGCCCAGAAATCTGCCTTGAAAACTGTACCTACGGACTATACGGGCCAGCAATAAATGTTGTTGTCTTCTCCTCGATTTTCATGCCCTTTTTGTTGTTGTTCTTTCCCTCGATTTGTGTGCTACAAATATTTTTCTCTTTCTCAGAAAAATGGAAACTTTCTCTCTCAGCTCTCTCCTTCACTTCAATCTGCAAAAGTGAGGAAAATTACCTTCCCTTGCCTTTTTAAGAGAACCCTAGGGTTCATCTAATCTAACGGTGGAGATTAGATTAGATCGATGGATGAGATTAAATGCTTACATTTATTTCTCATAAATATTAATTTCACTCACCCACTTAAATTTATCAAAAAGTGACTTTACTCTCTAAAGTCAAATTAAATGCTCCACTTAAGTCATTTAATGCAAGGGTCACTTTATTTCCCTTTACTAAGTGACTAAAGCTAAAGTCACTTAGGGGAACACTTTCCTAGGTACAAAACTAACACTCATCACATGCTTTGTAGCTATCATGTGAACAAGTCTAGGTTTAACTAGATATTGACTCAGGGTGTTCACAGCAAAGCATATATTTGTCTTGGTATTCGTCAGAGACATCAACGACCCAATAAGTTGTTTGTACTAAGTCACATCCACTAACTTTAATGATTCATCAGACAACAACTTCAGGTTGGTATCCATGGGTGTGGCCATGGCTTTACAATCCAACATATCAAATCTTTTTAAGATTTCCACAGCATACTTTCCCTGGTTGAGAAAGATTCCTTCTGCCCTCTGGCATACTTTCAGGCCTAGAAAATAGTGCATCAATCCAAGATCTTTCATCTCGAATTCTCCAACAAGCTTCTTCTTGCATTCTACAATTTCTTTCTCATTTCCTGTCAGAAACAAGTCATCCACATACGGTAATAGTATGACAGGTTCATCATCCATAACCTTAAAGTAAAGGTTAGGGTCGGCTTTAGTTTTGGTAAAGCCCAAGCTTGTCAAGAAGCCATCTATCCTTCCATACCAAGCTCTAGGAGCTTGCTTCAGTCCATACAGAGTCTCCTTCAACTTACATACGTGAGTCCGTCTGTCTTCGACTTCAAATCCTTATGGTTGTTCAATGTATACTTCTTCCTCAATTACACCATTCAGGAAGGTTGTCTTTACATGCATTTGGTGTAAACTCCACTTCATCATGGATGCAAGTGCCATGATGATTCTGATGGAAGTGTACCTTGCTACTGGAGCAAATGTCTCTTCATAATCAATTCCCTCTTTCTGAGAGAATCCTCTAGCCACAAACTTTGCTTTGTATTTTTCAATATTTCCATCAGCTGCATTATTTATCTTGTAGATCCACTTGGAAGATACCACACTCTTGCCTTCGGGTTTGGGAACTATATCCCAAACATCATTCTTCATTATTGATTGGTATTCTTCCGTCATTGCTTCTACCCATTCTTTCTTATGTACAGCTTCTTCATAACTGGTAGGTTCTTGATCTACAAGATCACATATCAAAGCTACATAACTGGAGAATGCCTCTAATCTCTTGCTTACTCTTGTGGAGCCTTCTAGAGCTCCATACTTCTCTGTTTCTTGTATGATTTCTCTTACCCAAGCAGGTTTTCTCTTTTGTGATATATTCATAGTAGGAGGTTCTTGAGGTTCTATCATATCATGGTCCTCTAAAGTCTCATTTTTCAGGAGAGAGTGCAGCTTCTTCATTTCTGGGAGGTACATCTTCTTCGTATACTTCTTCATGCTCACACTTTCTAAATCTCTTAAGAGTTGCTTCTTCGTCAAATGTTACATCCCTACTGATCTCAATCTAATGGAATCTTGGAATGTATATTCTAAAATCTTTGGAGACTTCACGGTACCCAACAAATATTCCTTTCTTTCCGGAAGGGTCCAACTTGGTTCTCTTTTATTTTGGAATGTGAATATATACTGGACAACCAAATATTTTGAGATGGCTTACTTCAGGCTTCTTTCTTGTGAACATTTCTTCAGGAGTCTTGAATCCAAGGGCATTATTAGATAATCTATTTTGTACATAAACAGTTGTTCTTGCTGCTTCAGCCCATAGATGCATGGGAAGATCTTGATCACGTATCATTGTCTTTACTGCTTCCATAATGGTCCTGTTCTTTCTTTCCGCAACACCATTCCATTGAGGATTGTAGGGAGTGGTTAGTTCTGTTTTGATTCCAGCTTCTTTACAAAAGGCTTCAAATTCTTTTGAAGTATATTCTCCACCATTGTCTGTTATGAGTGTCTTGATTCTCCTTTCTGACTGATTCTCTATCAAGGCTTTGAATTCATTGAATTTTCCAAATACTTCATCCTTTGTTTTCAAGAAATATATCCAAGTCTTTCTTGAATAGTCATCAATAAATTTAACATAATATTCAAAACCACTCAAAGATGTGGAGGGCATTGGACGACATACATATGAATGAATTAGTTCCAACGTACCTATAATCTTTGTTTCACTCTTCGGAAATGGATTCTTGATATTCTTTCCTCTTGCACATCCTTTGCAGGTGCCTTCATGATCAATCTTCAAATCTGGTAAACCTGTTACTACTTTGCTCACATGGGGTAGTGCTTTGTAGTTGACGTGAGCAAGCCTCATATGCCATAGTTCACTTGGGCTAGTGATCTCATGAACAAGGATTGTTTCCAAATGTCCCTTGAGTTTATATAATCCTACTTCTTCACCAATGACAACTACATTTTCAATTGTTTTTCCTTTGGGACACATAAGTACTTGTCCATCTATAAATGCAACCCTATATCCTTTCTTATCTAATGCTAAGAAAGTAAGTTCTTCTTCAAACCTGGTACATATAAAGACTGAATTCATCCTCATGGGAGTTCTAGAATCAAGATTATAGCTTTCTTCACCAATACCTTTGATAGAATATTGATAGTCATCTCCTAAAGATACTTTCTGAGGAGAGTTCTTCTCTTCAAGTTTTGACAAAGTTTTCTTTTGTCCTGCCATGTGCTTTGAAGCACCACTATCAATAAGCCATGTATCTTCTCTAGGTATGACAAACCCAGAGACTGTAGAGAATAATACATACTCTTCCGCATCTTCTTCTTTTGCTAGTTTTCTTTGAGGTCCTTCTTCCTCTTCTTCTTCATCTTCATCTAGGTGTGCATGATGTCTTTTGTTGTTCTTCTTGTATTCTTCTTTCTTCAATGGACAGTTTCTGGCAAGGTGTCCTATCTTGTGACAACTGAAACATTGAAAGTTGGAGTAGTATTTCCTTTGATTGTTTCCTCGTGTCCTTTGGAACTTCTTGGGAGGTCGAGACTCCTTATTGCTTCTTGAAGTTAGATTGGCTTCTTCCTCTTTTAGTATAGGTGGCTAGGGCTTAATCATCTTCTTTAAGTAGAGCTTCTCTATTGGCTACTCTAGCCTCCTCTTGGATGCAGTCTTCCCATACAATGTCAAACTTCACGCTTTCCTTTCTGGCACACATAGTCTGGATGAAAGAATCCCAAGCTCTGGTGAGACCATTGAGAGCAGTCATTACAAGTTCATCTCCATCAAGGAAGTCTCCAATGGCTTCTAGTTGCTCCTTGAACTAGGAGACCCTTGTGAAGTAGTCTTGAATGGATCCTCCTTTGCTCATCTTGGTACTTTTCAATTGAGCTCTCAAATTCATCTTTCTGTTGATGTTCCTTCCTTCATACATTCTGGATAGGGCATCATACATTTCCTTAGGAGTCTCTTTGGATGACACTTGAGGAATCAAGTGATCTTTGATAGAATCAGCAATGATCCTCATAGCCCTAATTAGGTCCTTCTTGTGCTTCTCCTTCGCTTTATCTTCTTCTGGTTCTGCAATTTCTTATTTGATGTATTTATCAAGATCATTCTCTCTAAGAATGAGACCAATCCTATATTTCCATGCTCGAAAGTTTTCTATGCCTTCTAGCTTGTCCTCAAGCTTAGTGCTTGGGGCCATCTTATCCAGGAGGTCACTAAAAATGAAATTTCTCAAAATGCAAAACTGACCTTACCAGGAGATGCGCTTAACTGAGGCGAGTTGATTGGTACACTTGATTTCTGGAGATTCCAAGTCTTCACTTTTCAAAATTGACTTGCGAGATTCTAATCTGCAGTTTTATGGTTCTCTGGTTTTCTACAGTTTTCTGGTCCAAAGCCAAACTAGCGTTTGACTTTCCTGGAGATCTACCCACTCAAAAATTTCAATCCAGAGCTCAATAGATGCACTCTAGGGAGGCACGACTGGAGGCAAGACTTTCTATGCAATCAGATCTTCAAAATTCTAACTTTGGCAAAAACCCTAATTTCTTGCCGGAGGGAGAGGAGAGAGAATTTCACCTTTTGAAGGTTGTTCTATTCAGGCTAGCTCTAATACCATATTAAGATTCCATATGCTTAGCTAGATATCATTAGTATTCAATTCAATTTCACAACAATAGCATATGCAGGATCACTGAAAGAAATACAATCACAAGATAGACACAAATTTATCCTGGGAAACCCTCAAGGGGAATAAAACCCAGCAAAACTTCCTCTATATAGATGTGTCAAAAGTACAAAGATAAAACCCCAAACAGTTGCTCTTCCTCCTTCCAGATATCTCTCTCTCGCCTATGCGTTATACACAAGTGAGTGTGTGTTTAAATGAGGAACACACCTCCTCTATTTATACTCTTTCTTACACTTCAATTTTTCCCTAACAAGTCGGCCCCAACAAACTTACTAGGCCAATTTCACCTAGGAAGTCACAAAACAATATTATATTATATTCAGGAGGGTTCTATTGACCAGACTTACAACAGAGGTTTTACCTCATAACTCTATGATGACCAAATACAATAGTAACATCCCGACAGAGGAATAAAATATCTCCCATAGGTTACATCAGTAAAATACATTTAGAATATTCTTTGAAGTTACAATATTTCAACACATACTGGTCTTATATGTAAATGATCTCTTTCTTACAAGAGATGAGAGGTTGATTGACGACTGCAAGTCCAACCTTGCAGTTGAGTTTGAGATGAAAGACCTTGGATTGATGCATTATTTCTTAGGCTTGGAGGTTCGGCAGAGAGACGGGTGCTTCTTCATTAAACAGGGGAAGTATGCAGTGGAGATCTTGAAGAGATTCAGGATGGTGGATTGCAAGCCTATGTCCATACCTCTAGTTTCCAACTAGACGAAGATTGATGCATCAGGGTCAAACGGATTTGATCCTACCTTGTATCGCCAGCTTATCAGATCGCTCATGTATCTGGTCAACACACAGCCAGACACTAGCTTTGCAGTCAACTCTTTGAGCCAGTTCATGATGGACCCTTGGAGAGTGCATTGGACGGCTGCAAAGCACATACTTCGCTACATCAGAGGTATAGTGGAGTATGGGTTGGTAACTGGTTTATGAGCACAGGGGGACTGTACAATTAGTAGGCTTCACAGATGCTAACTGGGCAGGATGTGTAGAGGACCGGAAGAGCACTTCAGGTTGTTGCTTCAGCATTGGATCAGGGGTTGCCTCTTGGTTCGGCAAAAAGCAGAAGTCAGTTGCATTGAGCTCGGCAGAAGCTGAGTACATGGCAGCCAGTTTGGCTACTTGTGAGGGAATGTGGCCGAGGAAGTTGCTTTCAGGGTTGTTCGAGTGTGAGCCAGAGGCTACAGTGGTTCACTGTGACAATCAAAGCAGCATCAGGCTATCTGAAAATTCAGTGTTCCATAACTGGAGCAAACACATCGACATTCGGTACCACTTCATAAGAGACTGTGTACAGAGAGGAACCATCCGGTTGGAGTACATTCGGATAGATGACCAGGTGGCGAACATTTTCACCACGGCACTTTGCAAACATAGTTTTGTGAAGTTCAAAGACAAGTTGTGGTTGCTACCGAATCCCTTCCTTGTTGAGAGGGAGTGTTAGAAAGTGGCAACAAGGAAGGTCTTCTAGCATTGCATGTGTCCTTGCATGCTAGGAAGACATTAAACAGGAAGCCAAATGTATGACTTAAGGAAAATACATTAATTAATCTAATTTGATTTTGACTTAATGGAATTACTTTATAAAGTGAAAAGTAAAATAATTTAAGTGATGGCTAATCTAATCTTGACCATTGATCTCACCGAAGGATCACATCCATTGATCCATAGTGAGGGTTAGGGTTTTCGTTTAGCCATTGAGTTAAAAGAAGATTTGGTGGTGAGGACACATACACAGGAGAGATACAGACAAACGGAGAAGTCAGACAAAGAGGTTTGCAAAGAAAACGGAGGGACACTCACCCAGAGGATTCGTCGGGTTACCAAGCTAAGCATTAGGCTGTAAAGAATCACGCAGAGGAGAAACCATACGCTGTAGAGGAGGTCATACAGCAGCTACCATTAGCCGTATGGATTTCGTACAGCTGACGTCAAGACCATACAGATCCGTACAGCTGACGTAGGAGGGCCATACAGCTGCACAAGGTGGTCATACGCAGCTACCATTAGCCGTATGGATTTCGTACAGCTAACGTCAAGACCATACAGATCCGTACAGCTGACGTAGGAGGGTCGTACAGCTGCGCAGGGTGGTCGTACCATGTTGTTGGGTTTGCTCAATGATTTTGTAGAGGTTCTATTTCGCCAAGTTGGGTGAATTTATCTGCTGGTTGGAATTGTTCCATATCTTCTTAATAAAATTTCATATCTGACTGCTGCACCGATTTTCCCATCTTGGGTTTTATCCAGGGGTTTCCATACCCAAAACACTGTGTCTATATTTATGTGATGTTGTTGATGTTTCTCAGTGTTTACTTTCTGCTGCAATACTAGTAAAAGAAATTCATGTGTTGTTATCAGTAACAATTAAATATACTGTTTAGCCCTAGTTTGAATTTTAAAGGAAAATTTACACATACCATATGATAAATCGGCAGCATTGTGATTGATTTATATCAAGTTTTTTGAAGTATCTTAACTATTGCTACTTTATAACAGTAGTAGCATACTGAAATTATCTTTCTTGGGATACATGAGAAAGTGATATAACTCCTACCTCTCATTTAATGTTATTATTGCTTTCATATTTTGACTCCATAAGGCACTAATCTTCACTAAGAGGATTCTTGGGAAAGGTGTTTGTGTGTTGTTTAAGCAATTACATATATCATTCACCGAAATCTAGAGACTCCCCCATGGTCTTCAGAGTTGACCTAAAGTGTTAAGGAGTTGACCTAAAGTGTTAAGGAGTTAGGTTGGGCACTAACTCCTCCCATGCTTACCACTCTTCGCAATGTGATATGTGACCTTGGTCAAGGGTGTTATTTTGAGCGGTAACGAGGTGTATCTATTGGTGGACAAATCGTGCCATAAAAAACAGCCTAAATCCTTATTCCCAAACTTGTTTTGGTTGTAGTGAGGCTCAATGTAATACCATAATAACTCTTAGCATGGAGTGGATACCAACAACCTTTCTTGAAAGCTTAATTTGCGGCCTTCATTGTGCTTGTTTGAAGCTTGCTTAGCAAAATGTTTTCAAGCCAATTATGTGAGAGTCAAACTTATTGTAGATTGTATCACAAAGACTGCATTGTAATGCAGAGGTCAAATTGTAATTGATTATAGTGTATCTTGCATACTCTCCTTGAAGATAGCATTGTGTTATTGGAGAGAGTGTATTGGAAAATTATTGTAAAGGTTGTAACTTGTATTGCATAGCTTATTGCAAAGCTTGTTGTATTGCAAAGATTTTTGCCTATAAAGATGCATTCTTTGGCTTCTATTGTCAAAGTGGTGCTTAGTGGCAAGGACAACTATCCAGAATGGTCAAGAAAAATCAAGCACACTTTCATCTTCAACAATCTGTGGGATGGCATTTGTCAAGTAGAAGATGGTGTTGCACCCAAAGAACCTAAAACAAAGAAAGAGCTTGTAATATGGAAGAGCATAAACAAAAAGACATATGCACTAATTGTTGCTACATTAACTGAAGAGGTGAGTCAACATATAATATTTGCTAAAACTTCTAATTATGCTCTAAAGAAACTGAAGGATTTGTATGACTCACACTTAGAACTGGAGCTAATTCAATTGTTGTTGAAGCTCTTCAACCTAGAGTGGAAGGATAATGATCCCATGTTTGTAGCATCTAATATTAAAGACATCATGCATGAAAATGATGCCACCAATGTGAAGTAGACCTTCCTCTCATTAACTTCATCAAGGTCCTCTACCCTGCATATTCCCACTATCTTGTCATATCAAACTAGTGGCCAACTGAAAAACCTCAAATTTGACACTCTAGTGGAGAAAATTGCAGAACGAGAGGAAGACCGTGGAAGAAGTCAATTCAACCCATTGAAGAGATTGTGTGTCTAGCTCAAAAAGTGAAGAATCAATTAAATGGTTCTTCTAGTGGAGATGGGGCAGCAATGTGGGCATGGAAGAAAGAATTTTAGAGGTAGGGGGTAGACACAACCATGAGAGATCTGATCTTCAATGTATGTTGTGGCAAGAAAGGACATGAGCCAAAGACCTCTGAAATTCCATGAGAAAAAATTAGAGAAGAAAGACCAAAAGGAAGAAAGAGGTAAAGCTCATGAAATTGCTCATTTCATTGTTTCACATCATAATGTTAGCATAAATGAAGTTCTTCCCAATCATTCATTTGCATCTTGGAGAGATACTCGGTTTCTTAACACTAGTGCTACCTACCAAATGACATTTAGAAGAGACTTTTTGAAGATTTGAATGACAATAAGGATGGTATAGCATACCTTGCAGATAAGTCCAGCCTCAAACCTAAATGAATTGGCACCATTAAACTTAAATTGCCTGGATTTCCTAACTTTATGATGCAGAATATTCTTTATCTTCCAGAGTTGCAGAGATACTTGTCTCTTGTGCACATTCCAACAATGCCATTCCATCTGTTGATTTTTGTACCTTGGCAGTGTTCCCCTAGTGACTTTGTGCCTAAGGCATTAAAAGGGGAAAAGTGACTTGACCCTTAGCATTAATTTCATGAGATGTGGAATTTATTTCACTTTAGAGTTATAAAATGACTTTTTGAAGTATTTAATGAGTTATAAAATGACTTTAGATTAAATGTGGGCCCTTGGATCTTGTGACCATTCAGTTACCCTCGATGAGAAAACAAAATGGCTGGGGCAAAGAAGAGACATATTATCCATTCCATGAGATTTGGACAGAACTCGACCTCTTGAGAAAAGAGAGAGCAGAGAGAGAGAGAGAACATTGGCACAAATTCCACCGCAATTCAAGCAACAGCAGTGGCACGACTCTCTGAGAGAGAATGGCATGAAAATCGAGCCACTTACAGCAATATACCAGCAGCACAAAAATTGAGAAGTTGCACACAGCTCAAGGAGGGAACAGTTGCACAACTTTCAAGGAGAGAGATTCAGCATTTATGGTGGTTGTACTGTTAATTTTTTAGCAGGTTGTACAGTGGCACGAATTTCGAGGCTTCAGTTGCACAGAAATCAAGGGCAAATTTTAGCAAAGAGGCACAAATTTCCAGGCTGTCATTTGCACAAAAATCGAGGCAAACAGTAACCAGCTTTGCATAGAATTCAAAAAGGTTGTACTATACTTGCATAGGCATATTGGCATGAATTTCTAAGCTGAATGTTGGCACAGGTTACGAGATAGTTTGTCATTAAATGTTGAATAAGACTGTTGTACATTTATTTTGAAGAAAAATAAAATACTTACTCTCTCTCTCTCATAGGTTTTCCCCTTAGGGGGTTTTTCCTAGGGCATTTGCCCAAAAATCTCCGAGTCTAATTTTTATGTGTGCATTTATTTTGTTCAATATTCAGTAAAATTCTCCATGTTTCTAGTTTTGTTTTGTTTATGAGAATCAACTCATTTGCAGCAATCAAACAATGAATAGTGAGACTTGAAACCGAGTTGGGGAGAAGCACAAAAATTTTAAATGGTATCAAAGTCAGGTTAAAGAGAAGAGAGCAGAATTTACAGGCTGAAGATTTTCAGACTTGCAGAGAGGGACTGGTTCTTTTGTTCACCATGCAGATTTGGACTTGCATTTTCAGTAAGATGGCTTTTTGGTTAAGGATAGAGGACAGGTTGGATGGGGCTACAAATTCCATTCTTTGGAATGATAGGATTGTACTACTACTAGAGGAGAATGAGCTGTGGGACATTGTGAACAGTACTACTACCAATCCAGTGGTGGTACATGTAGCTACAGATGCAGTAGCTAAGGCAACCTATGACAAGAAGAACATCTAGGCGAAGAGAATTACTCTTGATGCAGTCAAGGACCATGTGATCTTGCACATGACTAGTAAGGACAATGCTTATCAAATGTGGGATGCCTTAACTAGATTGTACCAGAGTTCTAATGAAAACAGGAAGATGGTTTTGAGAGAGAAACTTAAAAGCATCAGAATGGTCAAATCTGTAAATGTTGCATCTTACCTTATTAGGATCACTCAGGTGAGGGATGAATTAGGTGCAGTTGGGGAGGTTGTTGCTGGCAGCGAGCTAGAGCGGAAAACCTTGAATGGCATGACCAAGCCACGGGTTGTTTTTGTGGAGGCTGTGTAGCCAGAGAGAATATGCCTTCCTAGGATCGTCTTTGGGATGACTTCATTCAGGAGGAGACCCAGAGTGGATATGTGCAGGGGAGTTCATCTCACAGTAAGGAAGATGAAGAGAATGTGGCGTTGATAGATAAAAGGAAGAAGAAGAAGTCCAAGAAGGGTGTAGCTAGAGAGAATATGCCTTCTTGGTATCGTCTTTGGGATGACTTCATTCAGGAGGAGACTGTGAGAGGATATGTACTAGGAGTTCATCTCAAAGTAAGGAAGATGAGGAGAATGTGGCGTTGACAGCTAAAGGGAAGAAAAAGAAGTCTAAGAAGGGTCCCAAGGGTAGGGCTAAGCAGCAGGGTGATCAGAAGAAAGACTTGAACAAAGTGAAATGCTTTGCTTTCCAGAAGTTTGGACACTATGCTGGACAGTGTGCGAACAAGAAGAAGAAGAAGAAGCAAATAACAACTTTGGCGAAGGTTGATGAGTATGCAACAAGGTTCGAGAAAGAGTTTTCCCTATTTGTTGGTCATTTAGAGAGAGCATCCATTACCAACACAGAGGGATACTATGAGAGAGAGTATCCCTGTTTAAGGGTCATTCGTTGAGTGCATCCACCACCACATGCACCTGGTACATTGATAGTGGGGCTTCTAGCCACATGACACGTGTGCAAGATATGTTTTCAAAGTTCACTAAAATTGGTTTGGATAGGGAGGTTGTGTTGGGAGATGACGCTATTGTGAGGGTAGTTGGGCGAGGGACTGTCATCTTTCAGAGGGAGTCCATGGATCCCATGACAGTGAGGGATGTCTTGTATGTCCCTCAGCTGAAGAAGAACTTGATATCAAATTCCAATATCGAGGATAGGGGATTTGGAGTGCACTTCCTGGATGGGTATGTACACGTTCATCCCAAGGGATCGAGTCGGTCTACATCTATTGCGATTGGTGTCAAATGTGGGAAACTGTACAAGCCCTTGTTTCAGCCCCTTCATGCTTTGGCACACAAAGCAGCAACAATTGTGATCTATGCAAGTTATGGCATAGGCGAATGGCTCACTTGCATCATCCAACTCTGAGGATGTTGAGAAATATGGTGATTAGGTTACCTGAGTTTAGCACGGAGCAAAGTAATGTGTGCAGGGGGTGTGCTCTTGGAAAGTACACAAGACTGCTTTCCCAAGCAGTGACAGTAGATCGACAAGGGTACTTGACTTGATTCACTCTAATTTATGTGGATCGATGTCTTCTGTTTCATTGACTGGTTTTGAGTATTATGTCACATTCATTAATGACTTCTCCGAGAAGACCTAGATTAACTTTCTAAAGAGCAAGAAGTCGGAAGAAGTCTTGCAGAGGTTCCAAGAGTTTAAAGCTCTTATGGAGAACCAAACAGAGAGGAGGATTCAAGTGTTGCGTTTAGATAATGGGTGTGAGTATACCTCCACTGCTTTCAATGAATTTTGTGCACAGGAGGGGATCAGGAGACGGTTGACAACTCCGAATGCCCCACAACAAAATGGGGTTGCTAAAAGGAAGAGCAGGGCCATTATGGGTGCGACGAGAGCAAAGCTTCATGATCAGAGTTTACCTTTCTTTCTTTGGGTCGAGGCTTGCAGTATAACTGTATACATTCAGAACAGCAGTCCCCATAGAGCCTTAAGGTGTATGACTCCTCAGGAGGCATTTACGGGGAAGGGGCCTGAGGTTGGCCATTTTCGTATATTTGGTTGTCTGACATACTCTCATGTCCCTTCAGAGAAGAGGACAAAGTTGAATCCCACAGCAGAAAATGGCATTTTTGTGGGGTATGACGAGACTTCAAAGGCCTTCTGCATATATCTTCCTTCACATAGAAGAGTTGTTGTGAGGAGTAAGGTGAGATTTGAGGAGGAGCGGGCCTTTAGGAAGTCTCGTGAGTCAGAGCAGGGGGAGCAACAAGCTTCCACACCTCAAGTGAGCAATTCACAAAGTCTAGCTTTGCAGAGTGTAGGGTTCATAGGTATCTGGGGTGCCTAGTCCACAGGTTTCAAGTGCTTCAAGTTCAAGAACACAGTCTACAAGTTCACCGGGTACAGGTACAGGTTCTCGGCTTACGGGTTCACCGGTTCCATTTTCACATGGTTCACCAGCTACTAGTTCTCAGTTTCACCGATTTCTAGTTCACTGGTCACAGACTCATTGACCACTAGGTCTACTTCTTTAGGGCAATCAGCAAGATGTGGATGAGCAGGAGCAATCCCCCCACCAAAGATTACTTCAGGGAAGAAGCCAAAATGGCTTCAAGACACCTTAAGGGAAGCTCAAGAGTCAATGGGGAATCCCAAGAAACAGGTCCGAGAGAGCAGAGTTTCAAAGATATTTTGCAGTTACATGGCTATGATGACTAGTCTTCATGAGTCGGAGCCTTCCACTTTTGAAGAGGTTGCAGAGAATTAGGTATGGAGAGATGCCATGATGGAAGAGTACCATAACATCATGAAGAATGATGTGTGGGAGGTGGTTCTGAGACCGAAGGGGGGTCAGTTGCAACTTCTCGGTGGCTCAACAAGATCAAGCATGTTGCGAATGGCAACATCAAGCAGTACAAAGCGCAATGTGTGGCATGAGGGTTCTCACAGATAGAGGGAGTTGACAATGACAAGACCTTTGCATTGGTTGCTCGATACTCTTCGATCAGAACAGTGATCTCCATTGCAGCAGATGGGTTGGAAGATCCACCAAATGAAAGTGAAGACTGCATTTCTGAATGGGCTTATTCAAGAGGAGGTGTATGTTGAGCAGCTACAAGGCTTTGAGATACATGGGAGAGATTCTCATGTCTACAAGTTGAAGAAAGCTTTGTCAGAGGAGAGTGCACTGGGTAACTGCAAAACACGTGCTCAGGTACTTTTGTGGTACGGCGGATTATGGTTTGCACTTTGGACTACAGGAGGGGCAATGGAGTTAGTTTGGTTGGTTGCACAGACTCAGATTGGGCAAGATGTGTGATAGACCGAAAGAGCACTTCGGGGTGTTGTTTCAGTTTGGTCTTGGAATCAGTGTTGTGATTTAGTCGAAAGCAAAAGTTAGTTGCACTGAATTTTGCTGAGGCAGAGTACATGGCAGTTGAGGCCTAATGGTGGGATTGTTTAGCCAAGAGTTGAGGCCTAATGGTGGGATTGTTTGGCCAGGAGCTAAGGCCTATTGGTGGGATTGTTTGGCCAGGAGCTGAGGCCTACGGTGATTTACTGTGACAATCAAAGTTACATCAAACTCTTTGAGAATCCAGTTTTTCATGACAAATCGAAGCACATTGAGATCAAATACCACTTCATCCGAGACTGTCTCAGAGAAGTTGAGTTTCAGTACATTTCCCTAGATGAGCAGGTTGCAGATATCCTTACAAAATCTTTGGGGAAAAGAAAGTTTGTCTTCTTCAAAGAAAAGTTGGGAGTGGTGAAAAGCACCTTCCTCGGTAAGAGGGAGTGTTAATTTTTGTACCTTGGAGGTGTTCCCCTAGTGACTTTGTTCCTAAGTCATTAAAAAGGGGAAGACTTGACCCTTATCATTAATTTCATGAGATGTGGAATTAATTTCACTTTAAAGGTTATAAAGTGACTTTTTGAAGTATTTAATAAGTTGAATGAAATTAAATATTTATGGAGAGAAAAATGAATTTATCTCGTCCATTGATTTTCCATCACAATATTCAGTGTGGGCCGTTGAATCTTGTGACCATTTACATACCCTCATTGAGAAAACAAAAAGGCTGAGGCAAAGAAGAGGCACGTATTATTCATTCCATGAGATTTGGAGAGAACTCGACCTCTTGAGAAAAGAGAGAGCATAGAGAGAGAAAGAGCGTTAGCACAAATTCCAAGGCAGTTTGAGCAGCAGCAGCAGCACGATTTTCTGAAAGAGGCTAGCACGACAATAGAGGCACTTAAAGCAGTATACCAGCAGCACAAAAATCGAGAAGTTGCACGCAGTTCAAGGGGGGAATAACTGATTTGTTTTCAAAGAGAGATTCAACAATTGTGGTAGTTGTACTATTAATTTATGAGCAGGTTGTACAGTGAGTAAACTGTATAGTGGCACACATTTCGAGGCTTCAGTTGCACAGAAATCGAGGCTGAAATTTAGCAAAGAAGAGGCACAAATTTCCAAGATGTCATTTGCACAAAAATCGAGGCAAACAGTAACCAGCTTTGCACAAAATTCGAGAAGACCGTACTGTACTTGCACAAGCAGATTAGCACAAATTTCTAGGATGAATGTTGGCACCGGTTACAAGATAAGTTTGTCATTAGATGCTAAGTAAGACTGTTGTACATTTATTTTGAAGAAACATAAAATACTTTCTCTCACAGGTTTTCCCCTTAGGGGGGTTTTCCCCTTAGGGGGGTTTTCCTAGTGCATTTGCCCAAAAATATCTGAGTCTGATTTTTTATGTGTGTGCATTTATTCTGCTTAGTATTCGGTAAAATTATCCATGTGTTTCTAGTTCTATTTTGTTTATGAGAATTAATTCATTTGCAGCAGTCACATGTTTAAATAGGTTGGGCATTAAACAATGAACAGTGAGACTTGAAACCGGGTTGGGGAGAAGCACAAAAATTTTACACCATTCACATATTGGAAAGGAAAGTTGAGATAAGGAAATCCTCTGACAACCAAGTCATCGTGACTAGATGGAAAGATGAGAGACTGTTGAAGCTGAAAGGGACATTTTAATCTTGCAGAGAATCACCAGTTGAGCAACCTGGACCCTCACAGAAACATCCAAAGTGTGTGATGAAGACACTTGAAAGGGTTCAACCTCATGAATTTAAGAAGATAGGAACCATAAGTTTGACAAGAAAAGAAAGTGGAGGTCATGCAAATCATTCAAATTCAGGTAATGTAGATGATATGGATGTTGCATATGATTGTGAATTGAATTTAACTTCTAACCTTGAAACAACTTCCTTTGAAGAAGTTATTTCTCATGATGACTGGAAAGAAGCCATGTGGAATGAATATGATGCTCTCACCAAGAATGAGACATGGAAGTCAGAGGACCCTCCATTTGGAACCAAACCAATTGGCTGCAAGTGGGTCTACAAGAACAAGTACAAATCAAACAGCTCACTTGACAAGCATAAGGCGAGGTTTGTGGCAAAGGGTTTTGCACAAAAGGAAGGCATTGAATATGGGACTTTCTCTCCCACAGCAAAATGGGATACCATTCAAACTCTATTGGCTTTAGCTGCAGAGAATGTATGGAAAGTTCATCAAATGGATGTGAAGACTACTTTCATGAATGGAGACTTGAAAGAGAATGTCTCAGCCGGAAGGTTTTGTTGTGAAGGGACAAGAACAGAAGGTATGCAAGCTCATCAAGTCTTTGTATGGCTTAAAAACAAGTACCTCACGCATGATATGAAAAGCAAACCAAGCATCTTCTGAAATTGAATTTCAACACTTTAATGTTGATAATGCAACTCTGTTTGTCAATAAAGTTGGAAGATCTATTGTATATCTTGTAATGTATGTAGATGATTTGTTGCGTCCAATAAGAAAGAATTGAAGAAAGGCATTAAGATGACAGGTTTGGGAAATCTTCACTACTAATTGGGTACTGAAGTGACGTAGAATCCAAAGTATATATTCCCCTCGCACAATAAGTACATTGGAGAGTTATTGAACAGGTTTGGCATGATAGAGTGTAACCCTCTCTCTACTCCAATGGAATACAATTTAAAGCTCACGTCAAAAGAAGGAAATGAATTTTAGGATACAACCAAGTATAGACAACTTGTGGGGAATCTTATCTACCTTACCACCACCAAACCAAATATTTCATTCGTTGTTGGGATCCTTTCCAATTCAAGCAAAAACCATGTAAAGGACATTGGCCTGCTATAGCAGAGAGTAGTTATAAGATACTCGAAGTTGTTGCAGAGAGTAGTTAAAAGATACTTGAAGTGGACTCAAGACCTTGGGCTCAAATATTCTAAGGTGGATGATTTCAAGTTGATTGGATATATAGCAATAAAGATAATGGACTGTCTACTTCAAGCTACCTCACGAGTCTTGGATCAGCAATTATTTCCTGGAGATCACACAAACAGTCCATTCCAGCAGATTCCACAACAGAGGCCAAATATATGGCTGCAGCAAAAGCAACAAAGGAGATTGTGTGGCTTGGGAAGATACTTGAAGATTTGCATGAGAAACGGGTGCATTCTGCTGATTTTCTGGTTGACAATACTTCTGCAATCCAGTTGGCCAAGAATCCTAGATTCCATAATCAAACTAAGCACATCAACACAAAGTATCATCTGATTCGATATCGTGTCGAGGCCAAAACTATTCATTTGAGACATTGCTCCACAAGTGAGCTAATTGCAGACATCTTCACCAAGAGGAAAGCTTGGCAAGTTCAAAAAGATGCTTGAGCTCACAAACACCCCTTCAAATCAAGGAGGGATGGTTGGATACCTAATCCTATGGGATTATGATCCATTTGTAAATATTGTTAATATATTTGGCTTTTTCTTCAATTACCTAAAAACTAAAGAGACATTGAGAATAACATGCCTTAAGAAGTTGAAATCCAAAGGTCACTCTTCACGTATTTAATGAGATTCATGTTAATGAAGAAGCATCCATCCAGCTTGGAGTTACCCAAGCCTAACTTCACGTATTTAATGAGATTCATGTTAATAAAGAAGCATCCATCCAGCTTGGAGTTACCCAAGCCTGACACAAACATTAGCAATTAGTCTCCATCTTTACATGATCGGCTCCCTCGGAGTTTCAGATGCAAATGACTATATATTGACTTCAATTAAAACCATTACTAAATCAATTTGTTGAACATTAACACGATCTTTGTGTTTCCATACACAAAATCCTCATCTGCCAATACCCTACAAGGATAATGCTGCAAAGAACATGGCAATAACATGTGAATAAAATAACTCAATTGGGTGTAGCTCAAGTGGTTGTGAGTAAACTTGTTACCTTCCCCACCTGGGTTCAAATTGCACTTTGTGACATGTTGCTCTTAGTAAGCCAATTGTTGATGATCTATGTATGATCTATTCATGAATTGTTGGCATGGCCTTATGCCCTAAAGAATCGAGAGGTTACCCTAGGTACCATCCTTGGAATGAGGGGAAGTGCTCAGAAGGTTTACCCCGAGATCAAAGTTACCAAAACCAAATCGAAACCAGTAAAACCAGTCGGTTCGACCGGTTTTCACCCCTGACCAGTACAAACCAGAGAATCAATCTAGAAATGACAATTCCATACGAAACCGCCGTACGGAACCGTATAGCGGCAGATTTGAAGTTCTTTTAAATTATAAAAAAAAAAGTCTTTAGATGATTCTAATGATTCGATTAAGCATGACGATTCAAATGATTCTATTATATGATTAGATTGTGTAGTCTTTACTATCTAGTCTAAACTTATTTTTGGACTCTATAGGCCATTTAGAGTCTATTTGTTGATGTTTTTTATTCATATATGGAGTGCACTTAGTGTTATTTTGGTTGTATATACTATACACTCTTACTTGTTATATATATGAGAAACTTTGCAAATTTGTGTTTAATGGTTTGGATTCACATGGATGCACATGAATATATATATAATTTTTCAAAATTTGAATATTTAATGTACTTTTGGTGGACCGGTTTTGTGATCTGGTTGTTTTCCCAATTTCGGTCCAATTCCGGTTCATTTTTTGTTTTTGAGGTCGATCGGTTCGATCACCAATTCGGTTCTAGTAACTTTGCACGGGATATGTTACCTAGAAGAAAAACAAAATTGCATCATAAACAAAATTGAATAAATTATATATCAATGGCCAAGAATAAAAATTGATCCATGTAGAATCCTCTGAATCCCAAGTAAGTATTCACTTCCTTGGGAATTCACTATGACTCCATGCATATTTTCTTCCCCCTCAACGACTGTAAACTAGTGTTGCAAAAATCTTTGATATCTCCCATTTTTTCAAAGTTTTTCAGGTTGCCAATTTTTTCGGGTTTTTCCAAGTTGTTCAAGCTCAAGTTTATGCTTGCCAATATTTCCAATTAGTTTTTTTCCAAACCCTAAGCAATATATTCCACAAAACAATATTAGCAACATTGTTATATGCTAACCCTCATATTGCATGAAGTGGCCTTCATGATTTTCATCATAACCCAATTACACAGGTTGTTCAAATTCGATGATATTGATTAATCATTGGATATAATCGAGGACTATTATGGATGCACACTCTCTCCCTGACATTACCCTTATGGTAAGACCTACTAGCTGCCTCAATAGCTAGGAAAGCCGACTGAATTACAGCCTCAAAGGTTTGGTGTTGTGATGTGTAAAGGAGACTAGATAGTGCAAAGTTGTGTGCATATGTCCGTAAAGTTTAAAAGGAGCAGTATTGATTAACCAGTGATGCAGAGCACCAGTTGTTACCTGATGTGAGTTGGTATATTTGATATATGGTATGACCACTTCAAAGATTATTCCTAGATGAGATGTGATCGAATGCCATCTGGTACATTTTGCCAAGATGATTTGTCCTGTAGCGCTTCATTATTATATTTTAAAACATCATCTTAGCATGATTAGTAAGCATTGTATATAAAGCAGTTAGCACATGTTCCATTCTCCATATGGTATTCAAAAGGTCTACAAGATGTATTTGACAATGTGATACAATTTTTCCTAGAAGATGTCATTTTCCTAGTGCATTGGGGTCATTTCACCTTATATTGGCACATTCATATGGTTTTCTTATATTATTAGAGTGCCTAATTTAATGAACCCTTTTATGATGTTCAAGGGGTGTTGATGGGTTTAATGGATGTGTGGTATGTGGTTACACAACTTGAGAGAGAACCCTAGCTCTTGATGATGCATTTGGGATTTATTTCACATTGATATGACATATTACTTGGTCCTAGGTGGAGAGCTACCTTTAGTGCACACATTATCATGATTATCTATGTATCTAGGCACAGTTTGACTCTATTTTGACCACATCGAATCCTTATCTCATCCTTGGTGGCAAATTTGGTTGTAGTAAGAAACAAAAACAGAGAAATTGGGTTGTGTGTGGATTTCAAGAACTTAAACCAGTTGTCTCTAGAGTCTAAAGGACAAATACCCCCTCCCAAACATGGAGAACTTATTACAAAGGGTCACAAAGTCAGGAATGTTGTCAATGCTAGATGGATTTTCAAGATATTATCTGGTACTAGTCAAGAAAGAGGATCAACACAAAACAGCATTCACTACCCCATGGGGAACGTATGCCACTCCGGTTTTCAAATGCAGGATCTGCATTCCAGAGAGCCATGGATTTCACTTTCAAGGATCTAATTGGAAAAATAATAGAGTTATATCAGGATGACTTAACAATGTTCTCTAAAGAAAGAGGTGACCATGTGCAGCAGTTGAGGTAGGTGTTCGAAAGGTGCTGGGAATATGGCATATCACCGAACTCGAAGAAGTTAGTTTGTGGGTAGATGAAGGAAAGCTACTCGGGCAATACTATTTTAAAGGAAGGTGTTTGAGTAGATCCAGAAAGAATAGAGGCCATCCAACAGATTCCACTGCCCAGAAGTAAGCCATTCAGTCTTTCTTTGGAAAAATCAACTTCATGAGGAGATTCTTTCCAAATTTTGCAAAAATCACTAAGCTGATATCCAACCTGTTGATGAAGGATGAAGTATTTTAATGGAATGATGAGAGCGAGAAAGATTTTAATAGTATACGCACAGATGCGCAATCCATTTCTAATATTAGATAAGCAATTATGACTATTTGATTTTTTAGTACTCTAGAGTCTAAATATCCCAGAGATGCTTAACATAGCCATTGACTATTTTAGTTCAGAATCTCATCTAAATTCCACCATTTTTGGGGGTCAAAAATAATCTTCTCCTATTTTGATCATACCCTTTGGATGTTATGGGGCATTTCTATCGTCTATTTAAAAAGTCCAAAAAACCAATAAACAGAGGTATAACTAACATTCTACTCTTGAAAATATTCATGATACTACAAATAGTATTATGTTCCTTAATTCTGAACATGAATTGCTCCTACTAAATTTAAATTTGGATGAATACAACCTGAGAACAGAGATACCAGACCGCAATAAGAACGTCAAAATAATCATATAATTCATTAAATATTAAAAACCATTAATCTCAGCTATGGTAATCAATTCCTTCACCATTATGGCCCCAAGAACCTCTGTTCATCAGTACGCCCAAGTTCAACCAGAACAGTCTGACCAGAAATTATGGTATAGATGGATTGGCATGCTGCATCTATGGTTACAAATCTCAAAGTAGCCACATACAATATAAAGTTCAATAGATGTAGGCTCACAAATTCGGTGAACTCTTGCTTCTACCAGCACTGATAGACCAACACAAAGGGAAGAGCTAAAACACCTATGGTCCATGAATAACTCAAGTGACAAGATTCCTTTGAGTTGGTCGAAAGAACTCACAATACTTTATTTTCCACAATCACCTGAAGATAGAAAACAAAAGCGTAATGAAGCTAACAAAGTGTGGAACAAGAACAATGCTGATTTTGTTTCAGGGTTTTTCTTAGAAAATTGATCTTCAATTTTAAAGACAGTGAGAGTAGAGAGAGAAGATTATATGTGCTAGCATAGATCCATCTTAACCGTGAATCTGTTAAGCATGGAGAGGGAATAAAAAAATAAAAAACAAGTGCAGAGCTCTCTGTGCTTGAACCAGAGTTAAGATGGATTTGAGCTAGTTTTTTACTTTGGCCTTTTTTTGACATTAGACCTCAGAGCTGTAAGAGCACCATCTTACTTCTCAGTTCTCTGGGTGCAAGTAAATGTCAACAACAATTACAATGAGTACATCTGGAGATTATTTTGATGCTCCAATTGGCAGCGTTTCAAAGAATAAACTAAATTGTCTCTTCACTCTCTCTAGCTTCGGCCTAAATAGTAAATACCACCCTTATGTATCATCACACTCGAGATACTTCCAAAATTAGACGTCTGCCTAAGTTTATGACCATAACTATCAATCTTATCTTTACTCCAAAAGCAACCCTAACTATTAATCATCTTCATTCTTATCTTCCGAACATAATATGATACCATGCTTTTTACGTTTTTCCTTTATTTTAGGACCCGTGTCCCTGCCACTGACTCTGTATCAAGAATGATTGTATCAGGAAAAGCATGCATGCACACAAATACGTGATGACTTACAAGTAATCATTAGCAGAGAGGAGTTGATTTCTGCTGATTTTGGACATAGTCGCCACCTAAAAACTAGACACGGTTTATGAAAAGAGAAGTGCAAAGCTAAGCTTCTCTCCTTCAAAAGCTGAAATAGCAATAGTAGAATAAAGAGAAAATTGGCAAACCCAGCCATCTCTGACACAATTACGCTCTAGGAATCCTTTCACATAATTTAGAGAACAAAACATACGTGATAAAAAGGGTTTCGCATGACGCTGGTCACAATTTCAACTCCCTGGACCATTCCAGTTCGAAGGGGTTCGGTCGCTTCTTAAATTAACCTTGATTACAAGCATTGTAACGCTAAAAACTTTACGTCCAAGATACAATATTCCATAGAAACAAAATTGAAAGTCTGCAGTCAGAGAGAGGGGTTGAAGCCATAAATAAATGTGCAAAAGAATGAACTTTCGAAGAACCTACATAGTTATGGTCGAAATCTCCACCAAAACGGAGAAGTAAAAGCTGTATCAACTCGTCCTGAGGGGAGGGGGAGGGATCGGATGCCCTGGCCTCTCCCTGAATACCAACAATCACGCCATAAAGAGAAACCTGATCACAAAACCCGGAATTCACTCGTTTTCCTTGTTCACTTGGGCAACTTCAATTTGAGAGCGCGAATGCAATGAAGAAACAAGTAACTTGTATGTCTTACCAACCAGAGCAGAGGGAAGCATACATAGCAGAAGAGAAGAGTGCAGTTAATTAAAAAGGGGGCACTACACGCACTAAGAAATTAAAAATAATGATTGATGCAGAAATAAATAAATAAATGAGTTATATTTCATTAGTGTGTTTTGTGAAAGTCCACCGTCACATTACAAACAGCATGGGCCCATTTTCCCAACATCCCTCTTTTAATGTAATTTTCTAATGCCAATGCTGGGAATATGACATGGTATATACCACACTCTTTACTTTGATCACTGCACATGCCCCTCCACCTGCACCTTGGATCTGCTACGTGTCAATAGTGTTTGTACTTCATTCATTCATTCATTCTTCCACTTTTTCAATCATCTCAAATCGATTTAGGTTAAGTCGTCGCTTCCACTGGACTGCGACCAACGTCTTTATTCTTTACCCATCTCCGTCGCTTGGAAGTAAGCGGAGCCAAATACGCTTTGGAATACACTCTATTAGCTATTCATGTTTTATTAACCATTTATCTCAACTTCAAATGGAATTATCCTTGGGTCAAAACGGCCCAAATAATCAATGATTAATAATATTATTCATTTTTTTATATAAAAAAACAAAAAGTTATGTCATAAATACATATTTTTCAGCGGTTCATAAAAACTATAATTTCATATATATTTATAGCTTTATACATATCAGTATTACTAATCTTTATAATGACGAAGATATACATGTATACAATATTTATAACCAAGTAATATACATATAAATTTCAATGACAAAATATTACTGATAATTAAATAACCGTAATAGCCCGCATGGGTGTAGACTGACTGACAAGTGTTATGTAAATGAAGGAATGTTATCCGTGCCCCATGCTTGTGGGCTGTGTGGACACACCTGGAGTTATAATGGCAGCCCAGGGGAATGGACCCCATGTCACACGAATACCAGAATCGCTCAGTTATCGATTCCCCAATACAAAAAAAAATTAAATAACCTTAATAATTAAATGACCATATTCAATCCCTCCTACTCAATGATCCCATTTCCATCTCCTAAAGCTTATTTCGATAATTTCGATAAACAATCAGCCTCTACATTCAGCTCTTGGTATATATAGCTGAAAGAACAAAATGAATAATTAATATTATTCATGAAATACAAACGAGTTGGGGTTAGTGTCGTGTGGGTAACAACTTAGGATGGAGAATGAATGATGGCATGTTTATTATTATTATATAAATATATGAGGATGAGGATCCACTTCAACTTACAAGACTTAAGGTGGAGTGTTTTGTCCTTATCAAAGAAATCCCACAAGGTGGTTGGTTGTCATGTTAAATAAATGACCATGGCATTTCCATGCATTTTCACTTTTTAAAGTTTCAAAAAGTTTAAGGAGGTGGTGGTTGTCATGTCCTCTAATTGAGAATATGATAAATAAATGACCATGGCATTTTCATGCATCTTCATTTTTTAAAGTTTTAAAAGTTTAAGGATAGATTAAGAGTATTTTGTTGATAAATAAATGACCATGGAAATTCTATGTATCTTCACTTATTAAGGATAGATAAAGAATGTTTTGTTGATAAATAAATGATCATGGAAATTCTATGCATCTTTATTTATTAAGGATAGATTAAGAATGTTTTATCTTTGTTGGAGAAATTCCACGATGAATGAAGAGATAGTTTTTGTAATGTCATTTAATTGAGAATATAATAAATAATTGATGAAGACATTTTTATGCATCTTCACTCATTAAAATTTTAAGAGTTCAAAGATAGACTCATTAAAATGTTAAGAGTTTAAGAATAAATTAAGATTGTTTTAAGAGAATGGTTATATATTTATGTTAATTGATTTTGAATTAGTAATTATTTTAAAGTTTTTATATATAATAAAAAGAGTTATTTATAAAAATCAACAATTAGAGATATTAGATTCAAAATTAAATTTCATAAAAATTATATGGCTCTTTTTTATGGTGTGAATCAATTGGTTTTTGTTTTAATATCATTTTTACATTATTAAGAACATCGATCTTACGGAAACACTAACAAACAAGGAGTAAATAAATAATTGGTTTGAAAAGCAATCAATCGATAATCCATGCATAGCTTATTGTAATCAAGTTGTTCAACTTTGAACATTTTGTGCTAATTATTCTAGAAGTTAATAAGTAAACACAACATTCTTGCATATATAAATACATAAGCAAGAGTAATTATTGATATAAAAGATGTTTAAGGAGAGGGCCAAACATATCATATACATTATCTTTTAAATCCTTTGAATTAATCTCAACATAATCATAAGATGTGTTTTCTAATGATTAATAAACATAGGAGAAGCTATGATTAAATATGGTCTTTCTTCTATGAAATTTGATGAACCTTGCTTGGATTGAAATTATATGTGCTTGCTTCCCCTCTAAAGGTGCAATTACATTTATGCTACTTCAAGGGCCATTATTAAGATATGTCCCTAATTCATCATTTCAAGTTGTTTTTCATAATGGCTTTCAAGTTAAAAGCAACCCCAAACCCATTAGTATTTACAACTTGTCAACAAAGTTTAGGTTTCCACAATCACCATGGTATTATGTCAATGTTTCAAAGCAATTCCAGGATTCATTGTTAGGACAAAGAGTCGAACAGAAGAGGAGAGAGTAGATCTTATGCTTATTACCATCTTATTATATTTGGCCTTTTAGGTTTAGTTTAGTTTATTAATTTTTATTATTATTATTATTTGGTCCTTAGTGATTAGGTCTCCTAGGTTCTCTTTTATTTCTCTCCTTCCCTCCTCTCTCTTTCATCTCTCCTATTTCCTCGTCTCTTTATATTTTTCTTCCCAATGGCTTATATTGTTGTTGTTGTTCCTTCTTGAATTGAGTAGACTTTTTCTGCTTTATAATTCCATTTATGTATCCCCGTATTTATAAAGTTATTAGTTATTATTTGATATCCCCCACCTTTTCTGTGTTTTTCTTTCTTCTTTAATCCCCTTTCATTTGCATTAGATAGTTGTATTCCATAAGTTTTAATTAAATAATTTACAACCCTTTGATTTGCTTTTCTTTGTTTGTAAGTTAAAACCTTAATTTATTATATTAAGTTATCTTAGTTTTCATGTTTAAATTTTTTAGCTATTCTCTTAGTATGTCTAACTTATTGGCTAACATATCTATTTCCTAGGGTTTTCTTTCTTCTTTTTTACTATGTTGGTCTTAATAAGCATCAAAATGCTCTATTCTCCCCTCTTCAACTTTTGGTCATATTGATGAATCCTAGCATGGGTTCAAAACATTTACATAATACCATGGCGAATATGGAAAATTCGGAGTCTATTGAAAATAATGCTCCCCACATATATCTCAGAACTCGTATTTACAACTTGGTCAATAGGATGAACTCTTTTGGGAGGATGTCATGGTTTTGCAACTTCTCTATATATTTTCCACGAAAAAATATTCATTATTTATTTATAATATATAGAAATTACAATCAACAAATGCTTCTAAAGCAATTCCAAAATGTTTGTCGAGGGTTTACATGCCTCTCTCATAGAATATTACACAAATTCCATCCAATCTATGTTGTTTTTGACATATTGAACCTCCCTTAATATTATCCTTATAAGACTCTAAAAATATATATTCAAATTATTTTTTTTAGATGTTATGAACATATTGAATAACATAACTTTTCAACTTTTCAAACGATTGTGAGTTATATAGTACATTACATAAGAATTCATGTATGAATTTTTTAAGCATTCAAAACTTTTCTCAAAAATATAAAAAGTAATTTCAATAAATGTAAGTAACAACCCGAGCCATTAAATTATCAAAAGTGTAAAATCGTGAATTTTACTATCACATTCTTCCCATATCTGCTAATGACCTACATTCAAAATTAAACCTTCTTTACATAGCTAGCCTATGTGTTCCTTTCTCTATATATATGTTGAAAAGATATGTCAAGTCTAGACTTGATACAACACAAGTCTACAGTCTTGATACAACACAAGTTTGCATCCTTGATACAACACAAGCCTTTAGTACTAGCACCCCACCTCAACACATGAGGATATAGATAGGACTTGATACAACACAAGTCTCGACTTTATATAACACAAGTCCATATAATGACTCTTGACGTTCTACAAACAACTCTCCCTATCAACGAGGGAGGCGTTCTTTGCTTTTACCAGGCATTTTATGCCAAACCAAGCTTATCTCGGAAGTATATGAACTTCATCATTGACAACGGCTTTGTCCACACATTTGCAATTTGCTCTTCAGTATCAATGTACTGAAGTGTCGCTTTACATGACATGTATCTGATGAAGTAAAACTTTATCTCATTGTGTTTTTATCATAACACATCTCGATTGGATATACTCGGTTGGATACACATACTCAACGGGATACACATAATTGGTTGGATACACATACTCAACTGGATACACATACAAAGTATGTTCACGCTCTCCAATCATCATGAGTATGCTCACTCTCTCCAACCATCACAACATGGTCACACTCTCCAGTCATCACAAGTATGGTCACTCTCTCCAACCACTACAAGTAACTTTCTTAGCTACTTTGCTTCTCCGTTGGTATTACTAACTGCAAAACACTTTTTCCTCTGTAGTACTAACAGTAACATACATATATTATTTTAGGATAAAACAATAGTTGGATAGCACAACAGGTCTACCATGTATCAAATACAATAAAGAACCTATTCTAATGTACCTCAAAGGTACACAAACATATGCTTAGTTAGTAAGCATAAATTACAACAAGTATGCTAAGTACCTTAAGATACCAACCATCTACTTATATATAGTAGCACCATATGGATTTGATCTAGAATGTAGTATCTCTAAACTGGAAACCATGGATTCCAAATCCATCATGTACAAAACATTAAATGTGTATAATTATTGCAAAAGGAAAATATCATCTTTCCTTTCACTCGTCAACATTTTTTTACTTCAAGAATCTTCAATTATCTGGAGAATTTCTCTATGAGCTTGCCATTCTCTATGATGTTCTTCAAGGCCTGGTCACTTTCACATGGATTTTATATTCCTCTCTGTATACCGCAACACCCCAACTACCTCTCCAAGAGGTTTAACTATTCTATGACTATAACTCTTCTCTAGTATCTAATAGTCTCCAAGACCTTGACTATGTCTCTACTCATGTGGATTATCTCCACAAGATACCACATCCTTTGGACTCCCGATTCGTGTACCATGACTAACTAGTGGGGAGTTTATGTACTGCTTCCTGTGAAGACACATCAATACTCCCTCTTCAACTGGAGGAGTCTTTATGTACTATACCAAGCTTTTATAGGACAAAGGCTTAGTAAGAATGCTGGCAATGTTGCTCATCTTTGGATATGTACAAGAGTTGTACTGCTCCTTTCTATACCATGTATCAAATATGAATTAACTAGGAACCTTGTGAAGCTTTACTGCTTTACAATTTGCTCTATCTAGAGAAACATCTCTAATGTGATATTTCTTGATCACTGCATTAGTTAGAATCAATATATCCTTGAAAATTTATTTCACTGTTCGAGACATATCTGAGTCCACATACACTTGTACCAAGTAGGTACCTCATCACATGCTTTGTTGTACATGTATATGTGATGATTGCAAAGCATACATCTAGTCTTGAAACTAACCAGATACATCTCAACTGACTTCAGATCCTCCAAATCTAAAATAAGAACTATCAATTTCATATTTATCTTCAGATGTGTGGTCATGGAATTCCAGTCCACCATCCTGAAACTCTTTAGATGTGGTGACTGCCACACCTCTAATCCCAAGAATCATAAGAAGATTCTTGAATATTATTCTCAGCTTCCTTATGAACATGAGCATCATGTAGGTCTCCTCTTAACATGAGGTACATCTACAAGTTTTACTAGTTCTTCAAGAGCTAGCGAATCTAGCTTCTCCCTCTCACCATCTCGATGTCAGAATCATAAACTGTGTTCTCCATCAAGGAGTCTCATGCTCATCTATGTCTGAAACTTTTCTTGAATTAAATATATTACGGAGCTTTCACATTTTCAGAATAGTATTAGGGTTTCTATTCTGAATTCTTCCTAAGAAACATAGGAACCTTTTGATCCGCTCCCATAAACTTCCTGCTTCACATCATCTCGTTCTCTTTCAGGATCAACCATCATAATCACTCCACATTCAATACATGTCAGTCTCTTCTTATAGGTCATCACATATGGTTTTTCCCTACAAGCCAAATTTTATTCAAGTTATTAGCAACCTTGCATAATCTAGCCATTTCAATACAATGACAAATAACACATATTGACATGCAAAACATTTTAACCAATGTTTTAGTGTAGTCATATCTCATGAATTTTATTCACATGAATACTTCAAGGTACTGAGAATGGTTCACATAGTTATGTACACATATTAAATCAATGTTTCGACATAACCCCGTTCATATTTCATGTAATGTTTTGTAGCCCTATATCAGTCCTATATTCACATCTCATGAAGATTTATGTAGGCACATATTCTTCTTAATTTAAACTTAATATGAGTTTTATTATTTACCAATAAATAGAAAGATTGTAACACATGCTTTTAATCATGTTATACCATAACATCATTCCTAATCTTAGGAATACAAATTGTAATGAAACATTCAAAAATCTTTAAATGTGATTTTATAAAAGCATATGATAATCAATCAATCATGTAGCCCTATATTAATATCTTATGAACAACCACGCATGTATAGTTCATGGGTTTTGTTATTTGCCAATGAAAGAAAGACAATATATGCTCAACATTTTATATTATAACACAATTCCTAATCCCAAGAATGTTAGATTTTAACATTTAAGCTAGCAATATCTTAGGATCTTTAACTGAGAGAATAACAAGCACAATAATCAAGCATAAGAGACAATAGACACAAAGATTTTCCTCGGGGAAACCATAAAGAAGAAAACCCCGCAACTTCCTCAGAGATAGAATCAACACCAAAAGTAAAACCCAAAACAGTAAGATGATCTCCCGACAACAATAGTCTCTCTCTCTCTTGTCCCAGCTTCTTCTTTCTCTCTCATTTATGCGCTACAGCTGAGTGTGAGTGAATGTATGATAAATAGAGAGGCTCACTCTCTATTTTATACTAATTCCTGACTTGATAATAACTCACTAGGGCCGACTTCTCTAGGAGAGTCTAATAACCCTAGGGCCCCACAACTGCGGGGACTTTAACCCTTGATCAATAAGGAGGGTTACCCTCTATGACTTTACATGACTTGTTTACATTATTGAATCTCCCGATAGGAACATCGGGGCATGACATGACTCAATTACATTACAGATACTACCCAGAATAAACATCGAGGTACAATACATAAAATATACAAGTGAATACATTCTGAAGTTACAAATACATAAACACTCCCTCTTAACTAGGAACGTATTCTCTTGACACAATTTATCAGCACAAGTCTTCTTCTCTGTATCATCTGGATCATCATCAAGTTATCTTCAACTCATCTTCATTTCTGGATCTGGATCATCCCTGGATCTGGATCATCACTGGTGCTATCTCTCGATTCTTCTTGTCATAGGAAGTTCTACAGAGCCAACCCTTTTTCATGCTAGTTGTAGGCCTAGCCTCCATGTAGGTCTTCTTCAGTGCTTATATCTAACCCTAAGTCAGAATGGCCCGCCCAACACTTACATCTGACCATGCGAGGAACACATCCAACATACATGTCAGAAAGGCACACCCAACACTCACATATGACCATGGGAGGAACACATCCTGAATCCATGTCAGAAAGGACAAACACTCACATCTGACCATGACATCAACCAATCCAGCATTCATGTCAGAAAGGCTCTACACTTACATCCGACCATGTGAGGAACCAATCCAACATACATGTCGAAAGGGCTCTGCACTTGCATCTGACCATGCGAGGAACCAATCCAGTATACATGTCAGAAGGGCTCTGCACTTACATCTGACCATGCGAGGAACCAATCCAACATACATGTCAAAAGGGCTCTGCACTTACATCTGACCATGCAAGGAACCAATCCAACATACATGTCAGAAGGGCTCTACACTTACATATGATCATGTGGGAACACATCCCACAGTCACATCAGAATGGATCCTGCAGTTATATCTGATCATGTGGGAACACATCCTAGAGTCACATCAGAATGGCTCCTACACTTATATCTGATCATGTAGGAACACATCCCACAGTCACATCAGAATGGCTTCTACACTTATATCTGATCATGTGGGAACACATCCCACAGTCACATCAGAATCGCTTCTACACTTATATCTAACCATGGGAGGAACCAATCCTACATCCATGTCAGAATGGCTCTCAGACTCATCACTTCCCTTTAGAGGGAGCCTCGATCTGGAGAACACCAAGCTTCTCCCTGAAGTACTCAAACTTCACTCTGGATAATGGCTTGGTCAACACATCAGCTATCTATTCATCCGTCGCAACATACTGGAGCTTCACCGCTCCTCTCTGCACCATATCCCTAATATAGTGATATTTGATCTCAATATGCTTTGACTTGTCATGGAACACTAGGTTCTCAGACAACTTCACACAACTCTGGTTGTCGCAATATAAACAAGTAGCATGTAACTGGAGATCAAACAAATCAGATAGTATTTTTCTCAGCCATACTGCCTCATAACTAGCTGAATAAGTTATGACATACTCTGCTTCAGCTATACTTAGTGCCACGCAATATTGTTTCATGCTAAACCAAGAGATCACACTCGATCCCATACTGAAGCAACACCCTAAAGTGCTCTTCCTGTTGATGGCATTGCCTGCCCAATCTGAATCAACATAACCTTCCAGGTTAATCTTCTGATTGACCTCATACTTGAGCCCATAATCAACTGTACCCTTCAGGTACCTTAGAATATGCTTTGCAGCAATCAAGTGAACATGTCTCGGATCCATCAGGAACTGGCTCAATGTGTTCACAGCAAAGTAAATATCTGGTCTTGTGTTCGTTAGGTACATCAAGGACCCAATCATTTGACGATACATTGTAGCATCAACCAACTCTAATGAAGCATCATTCAATAGCTTCAGGTTCAATGCCATAAGTGTGGCCATGGCCTTACCGTCCATCATCCCGAAACTCTTCAGGATCTCTACTGCATACTTCCCTTGTCCTAGGGAGATTCCATCTGCATTCCGCCACACCTCCATACCTAGAAAGTAGTGCATCATACCCAAGTCCTTCATCTCGAACTCAGTAGCAAGCTTCCTCTTTGTATCAGCAATCAACCCATATTCACTTGTTACAAACAGGTCATCTACATACAGTAGGAGTATCACTAGGTTCCCTTCTTCAACCTTGTAGTAAAGGTTGGAATCTGCTTTACTCTTGGTAAAGCCCAAAATGGATAGGAAGCCATCAATTCTGTCGTACCATGTCCTGGGTGCCTGTTTCAAACAATACAGGGCTTTCTTCAATTTACACACATGATACTTCATGTCATGTGTCTTAAAACTGAGTGGTTGCTCCACATACACTTCCTCTTCTACTACACCATTCAAGAAAGCAGTCTTGACTTCCATTTGGTGTATCTTCCATTTCATTACTGCAACCAGAGCAAGTACTGATCTGATGGAAGTGTATCTGGCTACAGGTGCAAAAGTCTCTTCATAATATATCCCTTCTTTCTGGGAGAAGCCATGAGCCACAAATCTTGCTTTATATTTCTCTATGCCACCATCTGTAGCATGCTTGATCTTGTAGATCCATTTGGAAGTCACAACAGACTTCCCCTCTGGTCTTGGGACAACATCCCAAACATCATTCTTCATGATCAACTAGTACTCCTCAATTATAGCATCCTTCCATTCTTTCTTCTCTGATGCTTCTTCATAGTTGGAAGGTTCTTTATCAATGAAGTCACACAATAGTGCTACATAGCCGGAGCAGGACCTAGTTCTTTTCCTCTCTCTCTATGCACTTCTTCTGGAGTCCCATATCTTTCAGCAACTTGGATAGCCTCTTATACCCATGCAAGTTTCCTCTTGTAAGGATTCTTCTCTTGGGGTGGATCTATAGGTTCCTGGGGTTCTTCTATTTCTCGATCTTCATCTTGATTTGCATCGTTCATAGTTGTATCTTGAATTCTGGGTACTTTTGTTTCTTTAGAGTCTTCAACTGGTCTCTTTCTGGATTTGTTATAAACCGAATCTTCGTCGAATGTTACGTCTATGCTTATATTGATCTTCTTGAATCCTATGAAATATATTCTGTAAGCTTTTCAGCTTTCAGAATATCCCACAAATATACCCTTCTTTCCTGAAGGATCTAACTTTGTCCTCTTTTCTTTTGGAATGTGTATGTACACTGGAAAGTCGAATATTCTGAGATGGTTGACTTCTGGTTTCTTGCCGGAGAAGACTTCTTCATGTGTCTTGTTCTCAAGTACTTTATGCGGAGTATGGTTCTGTACATACATAGCTGTTATAGTAGCTTCTGCCCATAGATGCATAGGAAGATCTTAATCATGAAGCATTGCCCTTGTAGCTTCCATAATCGTTCTATTCTTTCTTTCTGCAACCCCATTCTATTGTGGATTATATGGAGTGATTAACTCCCTCTTAATACCTGAATCTCTACATAATTATTTGAATTCAATTGATGTGAATTCTCCTCCAATGTTTGATCGAAAGGTCTTGATTTTCTTTTCTGTATGATTCTCGATCAAAGCTTTGAACTCTTTGAACTTTCTGAATACTTCATCCTTGTTTTTCATGAGGTATATCCATGTCTTCCTAGAAAAATCATCAATGAACGAAACATAGTATACATACCCTCTTAATGAGCTGGATGACATCGGACTGCATACATCGGAGAGAATGATTTCCAAGATTCCTTTTGCTTTGCTTTCACTACTTGGAAATGTCTTCTTTGTGTTCTTTCCTTTCGTACATCCTTTGCAAACTCCTTCATGTTTTGCCTGCATTTCTGGAAGTCCTTCAACAACTTTGCTTGCAAGTGGTAGTGCTCTGAAGTGTACATGTGCAAGCCTTCTATGCCAAAGTTCATGTGGCTCTACTGAGTCATGAACCAAAGTTTGTTTTGGTTGGCCCTTCAATTTATGTAATCCTCTCTCTTTCTCTCCAATTATTGTTGCATCTTCAATAGTCTTTCCTTTTGGCCACATGAGGACTTGGGCATCTACAAATGCAACCCTCATGCCTTTTGCATCCAATGCTGATATGGAGAGAAGATTATTCTTTAGTCCTGGTACAAACAAGACATCCTTCATTTTCATAGACTTTCCAGTGTCTAGCTTGTAAGATGATTCACCACTACCTTTTATGAGATATTGGTAGTCATCCCCAAGTTTTACCTTATGGGGTGAATTATGTTCGGATAGTTTCACAAAATATTCCTTGAATCCCGTCATGTGCTTGGAATCCCCACTATCAATAAGCCAATCTTTGCTTCCATGTGTGATAGTTCCCGTGAGGGCAGAGATCATAACATATTCTTCATCACTTAAAGAGTCTTCACTTTCTTGTTTTACTCTTTTTCTGTGAGGATCATCATCCTCTGCAGTGTGAGCATGATGTCTTCTTTTGTGGTTCTTCTTCTTTTTAGAACCACTCTTATTCATGGGCCAATTTCTAGCAAAGTGTCCTCTTTCATCACATGTATAGCATCTAAGTTTGGATAGATCCTTGTTTGTTTTTACAGAATTATCTTTCTAGTGAGAATGCTTACCTTAGTGATGATGATTGTCCCTTTTGCTTTTCTTGGAGTGTACTGTGAGAGCTTGATCTTCATTTCCCATCTTTTCTTCTCGAGCTTCTTCTTGTGAGCATTCTTCCCACAGCCTACTAAACTTGATTAGTTTCTTTCTAGCACAAATTCCTTGGATGAAAGAATCCCATGAACTAGGGAGACCATTCAAGGTGGTAATCACAATCTCTGCGTTCTCCACTGCTTCAAGTTGTTCTTTGATCTGGGAGACCCTTGTAAAGTATGATTGTATGGTCTCCTCAATCTAGATCTTTACATTCTTCAACTGGTTCCTCAAAGTCATCTTCCGACTTATGTTCTTCCCTTCAAACAGTTTGGTCAGGGCATCAAACATAGCTTTAGGTGTCTTTAGGGAGGACACCTGTGGTATGAGGTGATCCTTAATTGAATCAGCAATAATCCTTTTAGCCATGGCCAATTTCTTCTTGTCTAAGGCCTTAGCCTCATCTCCTTCTGGAATTGGAACTTCTTCAGTGATGTAAGAGTCCAACTCATTTTCTTCCAGGACCAGGGAGATCCTATACTTCCAAGCTCAGAAGTTATCAGCTCCCTCAAACTTTTCATCAAGCTTGGTATGATGAGACATCTTAACAGAGAACCTCAAATGGAAATACAAAAGATTTAGATCTTACCAGGTTAAGATGTCGGAACTGGATCTAGAGCTGAATTTATGCAGATCTGGTTCTCTGGTTCAGGAGCAGATTAGGGTTTGAATTTCCCGGAGTTCTACCCAACCAAAAACTTTGATCTTGATCTCTAAACTTCGATTTTGGGGACGAGATCAATCCAGGCCTGGGCTCATTCAAAAATTCCACTTCTGTGGAAAGCCCTAATTTCCGGCAATAGTGTAGGGTCAAAAACTGAAAATGCTCAGAATCAGATTCTGCTTCAACGGAAAGATGCGCCCTAGAGAGGAGAGTCAGCCCAACCTCCTTTTGCTGAAAAACTATGGAGAGAGATCCAAAAAGTAAGAAGCCCTAGCTTCCGCAGCTGCACAATGTCTTCTTCTCAGGTTAGCTCTAATACCATGTTAGATTTTAACATTTAAGCTAGCATTATCTTAGGATCTTTAACTGAGAGAATAACAAGCACATCAATCAAACATAAGAGACAATAGACACAAATATTTTCCTCGGGGAAACCATAAAGGAGAAAACCCCACAACTTCCTCAGAGATAGAATCAACACCAAAAGTAAAACCCAAAACAATAAGATGATCTCCCGATAGTAGTACTCTCTCTCTCTCTTGTCCCAGCTTCTTATTTCGCTCTTAGTTATGCGCTACAACTGAGTGTGAGTGAATGTATGATTAATAGATAGGCTCACTCTCTATTTATACTAATTCTCGACTTGACAATAACTCACTAGGGCCAACTTCTCTAGGAGAGTCTAATAACCCTAGGGCCCCACAACTGTTGGGACTTTAACCCTTGATCAATAAGTAGGGTTACGTTTTATGACTTTACATGACTTGTTTACATTATTGAATCTCCCGATAGGAACATCGGGGCATGACATGACTCAATTACATTACAGATACTTCCTGGAATAAACATCAGGGTACAATACATAAAATATACAAGTGAATACATTCCGAAGTTACAAATACATCAACAAGGAATACATATCTCTATATGACTGTAATGAAATACATTCAAAAGCATTTAGAACTGATTTATTAAGAGCGTATGATAAACAAAATACAAGTACTTATATTTTATTGTTTTGTGGGATCCCTCTTGATCTCTGCTTCCTTCCAGATATTATAGGTGTCCCTTGATCTGGATATTCTTTCTTCACGGAAATTTACTACATCTTTAACTTGCAAATATGGATCAATGCATGAGGTTGCAAATATCTGTATGGGGAAACTAAATCCCATGCAACCTAGAGCGAATGCTTTCCTTCTTGAAAAAAAATTATTTTGACGATCATCATCCTCTTATGCAGATGAGTTCTTAATCATATGAGCCTCTTCCTATGTACAAAATCCATTGGATAAGAATAAAATCCAATCCACAAATCCATGGGTCATTCAAACAATTCGTCTAGTTTGGAAAATCGAGCATAACAAAATTTATGAAAAATTCGTCTTCAAATACCTGAGCATATCTCCCAAACCGTTTTGAATTTTTGAGATTCGCTCATAAGAGAAGTGAATGATCCCATTTGGGAAGTGGGTTCTCAACGGTTTTGGATGATTCCTCACGGTTTGATTGGAAATTATCCATGAAATTTGTCTCCTGGAATAGTGATAGGAATGGTGCATACTGACTTGCTCTTGGATTTGCCCTGCATTTGATAAAGGCTCCTCAACCACTAAGGTCACGTAGGAATCAAGGTCAAGCTTCTAAATAATGTTCAACACTCTTGTATTCCATGTGTTGAATTTTTTTTCAAGTACCTTCAAGTCGGTCTTTCGGTCGGATGGAGATTGATGTCATGGCTCCAAGCTTTTTCTCAACTTCTCAAGATCACATAGGCTTTAGTTTTTTGCACAAAACTAAGCTCCATCACGCCCTATGCTCTGATACCATGTTAATATTTTGAGCAATAATGAAGAACAATGAATTTTACAACTTGTTATCAATCACTAAACAATATGATTCTCATAATCACATCAACCATACAAAACATTCATCCACATGAGATAAGATATACCCTGGGGAAAATCCTCTAAACAAAGAGAACTAAAAAACCCAACAATTCTTCAGAGTATAATAGATATATTGTAGAGAATGAGTTTTACAACATAAGTAGATTGCCCGATAAGAGATAACACGAAGAAATAGAGAAGAAAGATCCACTAAATCAATTGTAATGAACTTTCCTTATGCCTAGCATATTAATAATAAGCTAAATACAATGCCATGCAAACCATAGTGAATGTATTAATCAAAGAATGCTCCAGGAGCATCAAAACTGTGAGTTGACTTAGAGAAGCATTAAATGGGATCATTAGTTTCTCTCCATATAATCATTAGCGCCTTTCCTGCACTAGTGCCAAGTCAGTGCCTAGGATTCTTCTCCATGCACAAGATATGTGCCATACCTTCCAAGAATAACTTTAACTAAATGTTATATGACTTTGAACCGAACTCAATCTTTAACTTAATGTTGATCACTTAGTTAACATAATAACTTAAGTGCCATGGTGCTTCACCTCAAGTGTCATCAGTGCTTCACTCTTAGTGTCAACAGTGCTTCACTCTTAGTTCCATCCATGTAAATTACTTTATTTACTATTTTTAACTTTGCATGGATTACATAGAGATTCTTTATTTAATTGATGCATACTTTATTACAACTGAGGCTTTCATTGAAGCCTTATCAATTCGAGTTCACTAGAGGCATCCTTAGGAAATTCAAATTATATATCTCTTTATCTCTTTATTGCTTATCTGTTTATCTTAATGCATGGTCAATATGTGTTTAACTTAATCATCTATCATATCATATTATACTTGGAAGAATTGTCACATACTTATGATCATATCATATTACCCTATACCATATAGTCATATGCTAAAGTAATTCACTCTAGAGGTGACCAGTCTCTAGAGGAGACTTAATATCTTTATCCATCTCGAATGACCATGGTTAGTCATACATCACATAGTGTCACCGCTTTAACAAGTAAAGCATTATACCTCAACAACTAGAGGTCCACCTCAATGAGTACCCATTCTCTAGATTTCTATATGAGGATCACAGTTTGATATTACAAGCCCATCTCCACAATTGGAGATCCATCTCATAGGGTACCATCTATGAGAATCATTAACTTGATACAACACGAGTCCATACTTGATACAACACAATTCTATAGTCTTGATACAACACAAGACTTCAGTAATAGCATCCCACCTCAACACATGAGAATATAGATAGGACGTGATACACAACAAGTCTGGAGAACAACGTCTGATGTTGTATAAACAACAATTTTCACATGACTATCCTCCCAACATTATAATGTCCCCAATCCGGATGGACATATATTTTTCGGTTGTCTAATTTTCCAAATAGTTTGAATTACATTGATTTGTAACTTTTATAAAAAAATTGCATTCACATAAAAATTATATGCAAGCATACACAAAATCATAGAGACAATATTGTATTTTTATTATAAAATGGATGGATACGACAACATAATCCATTGGCTACTATAGCAACTAAACCACACCAAGAGTACTAACACAATGAACATGGAAGATGAATTCCAATATGTGCAGCAACAGTCTCTCCAATCTGGTCTCCAAACCCTCTCCAAGATGATGGTGAATCCAAAAGTTGAAGCTCAAATAAGAACCTTGGATGGGTCATTCTCCTTGTCTAGCTAGGGTGGATATTTCACCACCGAAACTAAACCCCAATGAGTAGATGGAGATTTCTAATCCCAAACGGAAACTCTGGACTAACCCCTAAATGGTCTCAAGAGACAATGTCCAAAATCAATAAGCATGCCCAATATGGATGAGTTCTTCCCTTCGTATTTTATTCTGCCAAATACCATGGGAAATACCATGGATTACCCAAAACCACAAAACCATTTTAGTTGGTAGAACACCAAAATAATCCCCAACTAAGATGATTTTAGCCTACGGAAGTGTAATAGGATACTTGGTGGTCCTATAGGAAACATCATGTGGAAGGGAACATCACAGTCCTCCCTTCCCAAATATTGTTTATCCTTAAGCAATTCCACCACAACCTTTTTAATCCGTCGAGTGTACTAATCTGAATTTAAAGTGGTACCAAGATCCCAAACCAATTAGCAAGGGATGAAGTATCCTCCACTCGATGCATGGTCTTTCCAGATAGAGGAATCCTCCTCGAAATAACCCTGATACTATAACAACTCAATCAACCTCTCAGGAATCAACTCTACTAGGATTCCAATCTCATGAGGTCAAAATTTGGTTCTTTCCTCCATGTCAGCTACTGTACTGTCTAATATCGTAATCCCAGGTTCCCAAACTAGTCTCAAGAAGATTCCACTATGTTGACGTTGTGCCACAATGATTATAACCATCCAAATTTCATAACCACTCCTGCCCATAAATGGTAAAGTTATCAGGGTTCTGCATTGTCCTGCAAGGTGTGAAACACTCTCTGCTCATTGTTTTGGTATGTCGAGCACAAGACTCCTTCTGTCTTCCCCTGTAGATCCAAACAATCATAAGTTGCACAAACACCATAAAAAATGAATCATCTAAGCACCCAAGCCCAAGAATCTTAAGAGTGAACTCTAGAAAATGAAGATTGGTCATCTCATCTATATCAGCTCCCCTGTCAAGATTGATCATGAATAGTAGAAAAGAAAGTTTGCCCTGCCATAAATAAGTCTCAACCTCTCCTCTAGAGTCATCCCAAAAATATAACAGATCGATCACCCTCGCAACTCTATATATCTTCTCTAATGCCTGAAGCAATCCAATGCGCAGATGAATGCTTGGATCCCACCACCAAATAGGGGGTCCACCAAACCCAACTCCTACAGGATGTTGCCATACCATGGTGATAAACATAGGACTCTTAGTGTGTTCCTTTGGTAGATACTGAGTACTAAGAAATGACTCTGATCATCTCCCACCAAACTGTAGCTAGAAATTTGTTAACCCAAATACTATCAATGTGCTTAGGTAACCCATGGGGTCTAAGAACCTCCCTAGGGTATAGCTTTCCCACCTATGGTGTGTCATACTCATGTAAGTACTAAGAATGCCCTGCCAAATGTGAATCGTGCATAACCCTAATGAACCTCTCCCTAAGTGAGGACTCAAGGTTTATACATGTACAATCCCTATGGAAGATGATGTCACCTCCTACTCTGTCGATTGTATTCCCCGTGAACTAATCTAATCTCTCCTATGCGATTTGTGCACCAATCCCATGGTCCAACTGAAGGACCTCCATTGTGACCAAGATGTCTACCGCCTCATCCAACTGTCTCAAATGAAATTCCCAAGCTACTACTCTCTTAAGCTCACCCATCCACTCACCGTTCCTGGATAAACCAAACTCAAGTGTATGCTTGGGAACTATGTCAGGTGGTCTGCTTAGAGGAAATACAACACAACTACATTGGACGTCATTGTGTGCCACTATGTACCCCCGTATATTGTTGCATACCCTTAGGTCCTCCTGTATACTGTGGCATACAATTGTAACCTCTAGTGTCATTTGGTATCATGTATGCTTTACTACCTCCAATACTTTATTGATGTAAGTAGAACTAGTATCCCACTGTGTCTCCATATTTGTCATATACTTGTCTACCCAATTTATGAATGCATAAATTTTCCCACCGGATAATCCATCAGGAATGTCCTCTCCTACCTCCTCCGTGGATAACCTTCTCTCCTTAGCCGCTTGCAACTCTAAATGCTCCCTATGTGAAAACATCACCAGATGCTCCTACCTCAAATCATGAGTACCAATCATGTGCTCATGTGTCATTGCTATCAAAGTTGGTGAAGTCTCATGTAACTCAACTCCTCAACCTTCCTTGCCTTATCTTCTATGAACTCAAGAGCAAGGTCTCTATCCATGAACAACTATAAATAATCAGACTTCATCTATTCCAAAGATTCCTTGATGATGCACAATTGGGTACTAGTGGCCCCTTCTACAACTTCCTTGTGCCTCTCCTCTAATTGGGTATTCCACAAAAGACTTCAATAAACTTGTGAGCATCATCTGCTATCATCAACACCTAGACAATATCCTCCTTTGTGACCAATAGTTGGATCTCTAAATCATGCAATGTCATCTTGTCAACATGGTGTGGGATGTCACACAAAGGATCCACTGACTCATGTGGATCATTATCCCTATACAAGCTCATATCTATCACTTCATTCCCTTCATCTTTTTTCTCTTGAGAAATTAAATCATCCTCAAAAGGTAACTCATCCCACACTAAATTCTTCTCATGCCCAGGTGCACCCATTCCTAACTTGTCGCATCCGAGTATAATCACACCTACATCATCATACACACCATAAATAGGATGAGGTGTGGGATCCATGTTATCACCAACATCAGACATAGAAAAAGAAGTTGGATCCTCCACATTCCCATACTCATCATAAGTGGAGCAAATTGTTGCACCTTCATCTTCGTCTTCTTCAGAATTTGCATCATCGGTGTCCTTATCCCCAACTGTTGTTGTTTAGCCTTCATCTATGCACAATTTCCCAGTATGACCGGATGCATTATCCTTCACCTACTAATTTGCCTTCAATTTCGACCCCGTGACTTTTAAATAATTTTTGGTGATATAGTATTCTTCAAACATGCATTTAAGTGCTATTAGATTCTTTGAATTTTCAGCCATGATCTTTTGTCATGTCCCCAATTGCGGCCTAAGGAAAATAGACCAAGGTCACCTAGGAATAATTTAGAAAAAATTATTAATGGTGACAAATAAGGAGAAAATAATTTAGTTGGAGAAATTAGCGAGTAATATTATTAAAGCTCAAAAAATTATAATTATTGGCTAAGGGCAATCAATAATTACCTAGTGCATGGTTTTTTGTGTTCTGTAGTATTTTTCTATGGTATGGGCAAAAGGAGATAATAGAACATGGTTTCCATTGGCCCATGGTATTGGAGACTTTTCAAGGATAAAAGGAGGCAGAGGCAAATGGAAAAGGCATGCTTGAATATTTGGAGATTTTTTCTTGAGACCATCTAGGGGTTAGCCTAGAGTTTTCGTTTGGGGTTGGAAAACTCCATCCATCCATTCTGGTCTAGTTTCAGTGGTGTGATGGATCCACCCTAGCTGGACAAAGGGGGAGGATCCATTAAGGATCTTCATTGGAGCTTCATAATTCGAGTTGGCATCACTTCCAAGTTCTTGTTGAATGTATCTTGGTAGCTTCTATCACAGCCATAGTTATTGTCTATTTACTCTTGTTAGACATAATAAATGTGCCAATATTATCTCTCCATTATGATGTGTTATGGAATGTCTGTAAAGTGTTTGACGAAATGTCAATGAGAATACATACTACTTGTGAAAGTTATAAATCAATGTAAAATTGATTAATGTTGTAAATTCATATATTTTGTGATCATCCTGGATCTGGGATATTACAGTGGTATCAGAGCTGGAGATCTTGCCATCCTAAGGGAAATTCAGTTAAGGTTTCCATTTGAGCTTATTTGGAGATCTATCGTTAGTTCTGGCGTAGTTGTTGGTTGAGACACTAACCTTGCTTGGCCCGAGTTCTTATTGTTGGGATGAACTGTTGATCAAGGGTCGAGTTCTTGCTTGTGAGCCTATACAGAACCGTCAACCTAGAGAGATCGTGGAACTTGAAGAGGAAGAGTCACAACAATCGTTGGATTGAAGGTGGATTCATGTCTATAGAATAAGACTGCTACACTGTGGAGAAACCAATCTTCCAAGGGAAATTACTGTAGATATTGGAAGAGGCCATAAGCTTGATGTTGAGAACTGCAGTCGTAAGGAGAACTGCGTGGAAATTGGCAGGAGATCCAAGGGATAAGGGAATGCATGAAGGTTATTAAGGGACGATTCTTCAGTTTGGAACACGTCCACAACAAAGGTAGTAGGTTGAGAGAATAACAGAGGTCGCTTTTCCTTGGGCCGTGTATTAAAGGGAAGATGTCTACACTACCGTAAATTGTGAGCTTCATTTGCTGCTAATTCATGGGTTTCCAGTGCGCCCATTTGTGGAGGCTTTTACGTGGCCAATCCACTCATGGTGAAGACCATAAGGATTGTGGAGGGGGGCGATAACTTGCAGAAGATCACAAGGGTTTTGGGAGAGGCCCTGCTCATAGAAGTGAAGGGTCGTGAGATATATTGGGGCCCGATCTTGCATTACTGCAGATGAAGAGGCCCTAGGAAGGGGCCGTTAGCACAAGAAGAGGGTCATGTGGAAGGCCGCGTCGCCATTCACCAGGCAATGCAAGATTTCAGGTGGAGACATTAGGAGCAGGTCAGGTTTCTACTTGAAGGCCGAGTCACTCAATTGCAAGACCGTTTGGATTGAGGAGAAACCCGTAACCTGTAAAGAAGTTGTGATCCTCATTTGCAGTTGTTTTTTTTCTTCGTGGGTTAGATCATGGTAGTTTGAGAAAGAGGGATTTAGTGCTTGGGAGCATGAATAGAGGCATTCTCTATCATTTGGAGTGAGGACACTACCATAGCAAGAAAGAAAGACACTGTCATAGTGAAAGAGTTGTTGTAGCTTCCAACACAAAATCAGGACACACTCCACCATCCAGACAAGCTATGTATTCACTATATGTTACATCCAAGATCTGGAACAAATATATAGTCACACACTTATATAACCAGCATTATAAAGCAACTAAACAACAATTATTGTTTTGGGCAGTGTGTCGTTGTAAGGGTTAAGCTGAGTCAGGGTTTCTACATGAGTGTTGATTAGATGTCTGCGACTTCACTGTCAAATACTGCCATTGTTGTAAGGGAAGTGCATTGTAATCACCATTTTATATACTGTTTCATTGCTTGGAGAAACCATTTTGTAAGGGAACGTTGTATCTCTCTTTCACTAAGTGTAACACCATTTATACCTTCAATGTGAGAAGCATAAATATGTTGTTGCAGGAAGAAGTTGGGGCTTTTATTAAACATCAGTTCTAGAATTATTCAAGGCTTCTTCAATTTTTGTAAGGAAGTTTATCCTCAAGGGCCACCATTTCCAGATCCACAAACTTGAACAGTTATAGAACTACAACATTAAGCAACCTAACTATTTGGAGAAATCCTTAAAGCCAGAGTTGCCTATGTGAACCACAATAGTTGGAAAACAAGTATTTGTCATAAATATTGCCAGCTGTAGGAGCCATGTCTTATTTAGATTTAGAGTATGAGAAGTATCCTTTCTATGTTGTAGAGAAAAATGATTTTGAGTTGTATGAAGGCAGTTATGTGGATAAGGAACCCTCTTACAATATCTCTACCCAATTCACATTCAGAGATGATGATGGTTACTCTTGTGACCACTTGTATAATGAATATGCAGACAGAGGGACCACACCACCAAGGAAAGATCCTTTGAAGGAAATAGCATGGTGGAGGGAAACATGCAAGACCTTGCCCCAATAGTATCAAACATATATTGTTATGATGAAGTCATCCTCAGAAGTTCCTTTCGATTTTTTTGTGAATGCTTTGTTTGGGTATAAGCCCAATAATGAAGATGTGGAGTTAGTGAAGAAAGGTCTATGCCCTTCTTGCAAGAGACCTTGGAGAGCAAATCATATATGTTTGGAGGAGTGAAATGAGGAGACAACCACCAATGCTGGGAAGGATAAGATCACAATCCTTACTAATGATGGTTATCAGTATAATGAAGCCATCACTTGTTCTACTGAGAATCACCTAGAGGCATCTCTCACTAAGAACATGGATCAAATAGCATCTACTAACAAATGCTCTAATGGAGATGTACCTACTGATGGGTGCCAAGGAGAGACATCTACCGCTGGATGCCCATTCCTCTATGTTGGTGACATAGAGATTCCACTTGATGAGACTAATGCAAGTACCAATTCCCACGAGCCTGAAGAAGATGAAGATTTTGTAGTAAAGTAAGACGTCCTAGGATCGATCTCATCATCACCACATGAGCTTCATGAGGGTGATAGTATATTGGAGGAAGAGAAGGATTTTTTTCATGAGCTTTCCTACTTTGAAGGGTCTCTCAAGATGAATGACAAGAAGATTCAAGAAGTCCTATCCACTCTCCAAGTTACTAGCACACTTCTGTCCCAATTGGCTTGGAAAGATGATTCTATGGAGGCACAAACTTCCAATGGAGTCATAGAGAAGATCCAGAAGGCAAAATCAACAACAAAAAGTAATATCATAGGTTTGCTTTTGGATAGAATTCATTTTATTGAGCTTGTGGAAATATTGCATGAAGCCTCCATAAGAAATAATGAGGAAATTTGCAAGCTCAAACATGAATTGAATTCCACCCAAGATTGTCTGAAGGATGCTCAAGAAGCACTTCAAGAATTTAAGATCCAAAATGAGCAACTTCTTGAGGAGTTGTAAAGTCCATGGTCCCCTTCCTATGTTTATGACTTTTGTATGGATGATAGCAAATAGATTCTTCATGGTGTTCTGAACCATGAGATTCAAGCTGATTTTCAGATGTTTGAAAGGTTGAAAGATGAGCAAGTTGAATGCCAAACACTTGCCTTGGATGAAGAAGAACATGAGTTGTCTAATAGTGCAAGTCTCACACTTGTGGAAGAGGCGCATGATCCTACACACATGGAACCAACCTTGAGGAGAAGTTTCACATTTCTTGAGTTAGAGGATGAGTTGGTCCATTACACTTCATCCTACACTATTACTTCTTTTAGTTCATCCCAGTGAGGTTTGGGTGAAGGGTTTTTTTTTTAGTGCCACATGAGAAGTTCGAGATCCATACCCTTCATGATGATCCTATGTCATGTGCACCAATCCCTTTTGAGCAGCATTTACATCCATTATTTTGTATCACTTCTACTCATGGATGCACTTCCTTGAGCCACTTGGAGGATCCTTCTTTGATTGATGGAGTTTCTTCATCCATTTCTTGGATAAGAGAACACATGATGGGGCATATTGATACATCTTATTCTTTCTTGCAACATTACGAGACATGGGATCCTCACCTATGTTATTGTATTATATTTGATTGGTATCTTCATGATTGTGTGCTTTTGACACATGGTGATTTTCTTGCTTGGAGGTGCAATATTCTTGAGTGCTCTTTGATGGATGATCACTTTGGCCACATTGGGAGTGGAATATCTTTGTATGATTTAACTATTTTTCATTATGATGCATCTATATTAGTGATTATGATGTATGGGAGAATGCATAGTAGAACTTGGGATCCTGGAACCCCTCCCCATGATGTATTATTTTGTACCACTCTAGGTATTGATGGAATGCGCCAGTTATGGGATCTTGGAATTCCACACTTGGTTGAAATAATTGGGAATATATTGTACCCCTCCTACTTTGATGTATTGTTTTGGGAGACCTTGTGCATGGTAGAAATGCGCATGCATTGGGACTGGGGAATCCCACATTCTAATTTGTATGTATTCACACTATGTACTAATGGAGTGCGCAAGTATTGGGACCCTGGCATCCCATACTTGCGAGACTTGTTCTTGATGACATTTCACACTAGGAGAGTGAGCAAGAAGTGGGACCCAAACATTGTTTATTATGGGAAGCTCATTGGGAACACATTTTTGTTGGTTGGCTTGAGGAAGCACACCTCTTCTCTTCTTCATGAGTATCTTTGCAGCAGTTCGTTATGGTTTCCTACATGCTTTTGGATGTACTTATGTTTTTCTTACAGGGTGTCATGATGAATTCCATGTGACTCTTATGCATTTTAGAGGAGAATATATATTGCACCTTGTATTTATGAGGATCATTTGGGATCCTGGTATCATTTGTACTTAGTCTTCACATTAAGTGCATGGTTGATGGTGGAAGATTGATGATGTGATGATATTTCCTTATGGTTTCTTCATTGCTTGAGGACAAACATATTTGGGAGGGGAGGACTGTCATGTCCCCAATTTTGGCCTAAGGAAAATAGACCAAGGTCACCTAGGAAGAATTTAGAAAAATTATTAATGGTGACAAATAAGGAGAAAATAATTTAATTGGAGAAATTAGCCAGTAATATTATTAAATCTCACAAAATTATAATTATTGGCTAAGGGGAAGCAATAATTAACCAGTGCATGGTTTCTGGTGTTACATAGTATTTTCTATGGTATCGGAAAAATGAGATAATAGGACGTGGTTTTCATTGGCCCATGGTATTGGGGACTTTTCAAGGATAAAATGAGGCAGAGGCAAATGGAAAAGGCATGCTTGAATATTTGGATATTTGTTCTTGAGACCATCTAGGGGTTAGCCTAGAGTTTTTGTTTGGGGTTGGCAAACTCCATCCATCCATTCTGGTCTAGTTTCGGTGGTGTGACGGATCCACCCTAGCTAGACAAAGGGGGAGGATCCATTCAAGATCTTAATTGGATCTTCATAATTCAAGTTGGCATCACTTCCAGGTTCTTGTTGAATGTATATTGGTAGCTGCTATCACATCCATACTTATTGTACTGTTTACTCTTGTTAGACATAATAAAGGTGCCGGTATTATCTCTCCATTATGATGTGTTATGGAATGTCTCTAAAGTGTTTGACGAAATGTCAATGAGAATACATACTACTTGTGAAAGTTATAAATCAATGTAAAATTGATTAGTGTTGATAAATTCATATATTTTGTGATAATCCTGGATCCGAGATATTACATCTTTGAGCTTTGAACCAAGATTTTTAAGATTTTTTCAACCAAGGTATATTCTATTGTCTTCATGTTTCCTTAGCATTGTAATGACCTAAGTTAAATCTGACCTGACTATCAATGCACTTGGGTTCTGATTTTGCTTGTTTATCACTTGTGGCTACTTGGTAAGGTTGGACCACATAAAATGGAAGTATGCCAACTATTATATATAGATAAATAGCACTTCACATCAATTTCCACTTGACATTCTCAACAATAATTAAACACCAGCATGTTTACAATAAATATTACAAAGAGAACAACTATGATTTATGTTAAAATCCACACCTAGAATGAACCAATGATTTGATAACTAACTGGAGGCGATAATGAACCCAAGTTTATATGCCTAGAAGTGGTGATTGAATGGCATATCTCATGTGCTTGTTTCTTGTGGGTGCAGGATCTTCTTTCTCAGTAATATCTACTCCATTCACAAGCCACGATTTACTTCAATGTATGGTTGTATCTTAGCATCCATCTATAATGATACTTCTCTTCTAAATACTTGACCCTCAAACCTCAATGAAAGATGATACCCTTTTCTAACGATGAAAAAAGAATGTGCCCAACCTTGGAACACCCACTTTTTCTCCACAAATGTTAATGTGACCTTGACCTGTGATAGTAGTGTACCCAAGAGAAACTTGACCTCCTTTCCTTAGCAAGTCAACCCTCTCCTCGAAGGTATGGTGTGTAGAGCTAGTGAGGAAAATGACTAAACTCAATCTGTCTCATTCCTAGCGGTGGAGCTCATCCTTCCTTAGTTAAGCTCCAATCAAAAAATATGACCAAAAATGAAACCATTTGGTTTACTGTTGGCGTTTCTCCCTTTGAACTAGGTTCAAACCCTTGTTTATCCGCCAACAAAGCCCAAGATATTGGCTCGACAGAGCAGGGCTCAGTCGATAGCACCTATGATGCATATGTAGTCTCACCCGAGATAGCTCTTATGGTTAACTACCAGAACCAGGTTTCTGATGTTGTGTGGGGATTTCCTCTTCCTTGACACCTTACCAGCTTGCTTGACCAAAGTCAGCGGTTGTATAACTTACTCTAATTGTGTGCATTCAAGTACTACTCTACATATTCGTCGTTCGAGATTACAACAATTAATATAATTCCTTATTAGCGATTTCAACTAAAAACAATGCGACATATACATATAAGGACTCATTCATAATCAAATACACATACATTCATTCGACATAAGCACATTCATCAAATATACACATAGAAACATTTAGCATGGAAACCCATTCGGGAAAAATAAAAAAGGTGCTCTTCATCTGGCATGAGAAATATATGGCACCTTTAATCTGCACACTCAGCTTGCAGACTCTATTCTATATCTTTTCTACAATCTATACAAACTTATCTCTCTTCTCATGCTCTATAGTATTTGGTCTTTGAAGTTTCTTCTCCTTCATCCTACTATTGATCCACACACATCTTGGATCGACTCTCTCTTCTCTACAACTCTACAACTCTACATACAACAAACAAAATGACTAATACAGACCAATCAAGAGTGTATCTGTCTAGCCCACACATAGCTTGGGTTCTCCCTTTTATATACTCTTACACGTCGTATTCAACCAACTCAATTGTGTTAGCTGATAGGCTGTCATTCCTATTCTCGTACATTAAGTTACAACTCTCAATAGGCACTATTGGCCCAAAATACAAAGATTCTTTATTCCCTAGAGCACGTGTTATCCTAGTTGACTTCTTCCCCACGTTTTCTTAGGATGTCCTTTTCAATCGTTGCATGTCTTCTTCTATCGTGGTTCCTTTCGTTGCGGCTGATCTCGTCATAACTTCCCTTCTGTCATGAACTCTTCCATCGTTGTTGCTTCCATTGTAGCTTTTCCTCTATGACTACTTCTTATGTCGTAGCTCTTTCTCCCATAACGTCTTCCGTCACAACTTACTTCGTCATGCAACCAGAATATTCATATTCCCGAGCAAAATTCTGGCTATCTTTTCCTAGCGCCAACAAGCCCCCAACACTCAATTGTGGCTCATCTTGAGCCATGCTAATCCAAAGCTTTTGTTGTGATTACCTTAGTTTGAAAATATTGGAATATTTTCACTATATGCTTTGTTTCCCATCACACCTATTTTTCTGCCTTCTACAAATTCTCCACAAGGTCGGAACTGATGTGTTCTACCATTGTAAGTTTTGCTAACTGTACTACTTGTCGCACTTTTTGCTGTACAAGCTGGATAATGCATGTATCTCTTTCTTCCTCTGCCTGCTATTTTGCGACTTTGTCAGTCCTCTACTACTATTGAGTTCACAACACTGTGACTTGTTGTTGTAGTTTCTTCATCTCAATAGCCTTAGCCATTTTCTCTGCTAAGCGAAATTTCTTCATGTCATTCTTCATATGATTCACCTCTATCTCAGCAGTGCACAATTTCTCCGTGACTTTCTCTAACTCCGCATCGTCGTTCAATGCTTCTCACGTCTGAGAAACTTGTTCGACTGCCTTGGCACACAATGCCTCTGCCTCTTCCATCTTCTTCGTAGTCTCTCTTATTGTTTTGCTTCTTTCTTCAAGCACCTCTGGTGGTGTACTAGGTGTTACCTATGCTTCCAACTCCACGACCTTTTTGCGTAGGTCCTCTGTTATTTCGCTAAGTCGAATGACCTTGGCTTCTGCAAACATATCATTTGTAATGCCTTCGTCTACAAAATTATTGCAAGCAAGTGTTATAGCTTTGTCGAGCCAGTGCCTGTCCTCTTCCCAGGTTTTGGATTTCTGCTCAATTTCTTTGATTATTTTCTTAATCTTACTAATAGTCTTATTTAATGCTCCAACTTGCTTTATCAATGCAACTTCTCTGACTTTCATTTCCTTGATTGCGACATTTTGTATTGCATAAACTTTATACATTGACATTTAAGAAAAACTATGGTGACATGGCCCAAGTTCTTGGCCATGGTATTCAGCTTTGAAGTCCCCAAGTCAAGTGCTTCTCCCACCAATTGAGTCTTTATTGATGGAATAGGTATCATCGACACATCACTCGATCACTCATCTAATGAGCCATCTAAATCCTGCGACACTATTAATTGTGGTCTGTAGTCAACTGCTACCCATACTTCTTTTACTGCTTTGCAGAGCGTCTTTAGTAAGTCTGTAATACTACCTATTAGCTATGTTTGAGGCTCATCCATTTTCTTCAAGCTTTGTGTAGCGAATTCTATCATTTCTTCCGTCAGAAGTGTAAAATATTCGTTGGTAAGACAATTGCTTATGTTTTGTTAACCTTCATTTTCTTATGCCTTGTCTCAGGCTGCTATGTTTGCTTCCTCTTATCTCCCACTACTGGATCTGTTGGGGTTGTACTAGGATCAATATGGGGAGGGTTGGGAGAATTTTGTGGATCTTTTGTTTCTGGTGGTGGTTCCCCTCCATGTTCTCCATACTTCTGCACCAGTGGATCGTCCTGTCGCATGTCTTCTTCTGCAGATAGTAGGTCATCGGCGACAGGGACTTGCCATTCTTTCGGCCAATTTTGGGTAATGGCCTCAACTTATTTTTTAGGTAACAAGTATTGTGTCGCTAACCATTGGATTTTTGGGTCTTGTCATGGTTGGAACAAGATATGATGGGGCCCAATTTTAAACTTAATAATGTTTTTAAACAACTGAATGATATCCTCCTTAATTCTTTCCTGCTTTCTCACATGATATAGCAGGGCCTCTCCATCTAAAAAGAATTGTACATTGTTGTCTCTCCTTGATATATTTCTCAAACCAGAGATTCTGGTATTGATATCTTTGACATCGAATTGGTATATCTACCCCCTGGTAGTTCGTTGGTTCTGTCCATGCGACACATGAAATCAAAATGAGTAACCATGAATAAGGGAATGTGTTACCTTTCTCCAGTGACTCCTCTGCATCTGCTAACAATTCATTCAGTATATAGTGCGACTAGTTAATTTGAACCCCCACCACACAAAGTTCATTCACTGTAATCGTTCTTACGGTACACTGGTTCGATTGCATCTTGCGCACCAACTTGGTAGCTAAAACTTTAGTTGTGAACCGAGTAGTGTGGTCATTGATGGAGATGATTAAAAAGCATTTGGTATCTCTAGTCAAATCATACTTGTCTTTTAACTTGTTCGTCATCAGGGTGTCCTGGTCTTTTTTGAAAAATGGCACTGGGTCTATGCCTGCAAGTGGAAGCCATGTAATCCCTGCTATTAGCTCGAAATCCACATAAATGTTTTGGTCGAGCCATAGCAGTCGTCATAGAATGATACCAACAACTTTTAAACACATACATTCACCTTTGTGCTTTGGCCGAAATGCGGCGTATACATAAACAACAATAAACCCCCTTGGTCTAGTCCTCTTTCCCATTCCATTGGAACTAGGTGCTTCGATCCATCATGTGTATCTTGTACAACAAGCATGTGGTTCTTCATGTCCAACTCTGGAAATTTCCATATGTCGTGATCAACAAAGGTCAACTTCTTGATATTTGGAAGTATGTTCTATGATACTCGAACTCCTTTTGGTATAGTTGGTGCTACCAGTGGGTACCGTGCATTCTTTGAAACTCTAGTCTTAGGCTCATCATTTTGTCTTGGTGGAATATATGGTGGCATCATAGTCACACACCTTGTTTCTTCCTCCTTGTCCTCTGGTGGTGGTGGTGGTGCTTCCTTCTTGTGGTTTCCAGAGCGCTTCCACATTCATGAGCTAGGTGGGTCTGGTTGTAACCTTACTGCAAGGATGAATGGAATTTTTTCAGCTTCTTATGCATCCATGACCTGTGGTGGAACATATCTGACAATGTACTCCATAATAAGGGTGGGTGATGCAGTCACCATACCAGATTTTGTAACTGTATTGGTACTAGAAATTGAAGTAACCCTACTATGTGGAAAACTCACTTCGGCTCTTGCACTTGCAGACAACAATATCTCTCTCGAATGCACATAATGAAATGAAACCTAAGCGTGAATGGTGATAACATCTAGTCGTTCATTTCGGTAGTCCTCCATACGAGTGGGAAATTAATGGAAAGGTAGCTTCCCTTTCCATCACATTGGATGATCGTTCAAATGATTATTAGGAAACTTCTACGCATGTCACCATTCTCCTGTCACATCAGTGATAAATATTGTGCAATAAAGATAGAAGTGACCAAAAATCACACCGCCAAAATCTCTTGGGCCTTTAAATTAATTATGGTCAACTGTCATTTCTACGACTCTAGTTTAACTTGTGACATCGACGCTCTTCCTGCGACCTGTATTCAACCTTTGAAAAAATTATTTCAGTGAGGCATACAAATTGCCTTCACCATCATTTCTCCTCTTGCGACAGACAAAGAGTGTGTGGCATTTTTCCTCTCTCTGCAACGCATTTTGTTTCTCTGTCTGCAAAGAAAACACTCATAAGATTTATTTTTTATTTTTTTATTTTCTTTTTCCAGTAGACCATTCGCGGCTATCCTGATAAAGTTTTAGCCGACTTCCATTCACTAATCCTCTGACTGGTGTTCCATCCAATTTTTGTAATTGCACTGATCATTTGTTAGTGATATGCGTTACAATATATTGTCCTAGCGAGTATGTTTTTAGCTTTCTCGTATGCTTTAAAAATATACTATCATATAGAAGAACAAGTCCTCTAACCTGAAATTGCTTGTTCTTAATGTGGCAATCATGTCATACTTTCTGTCATTCTTTCTCAATGTGTTGATGATATCCTACAACAAAACGATCTCCTTCAAACTATATCAGCTATGACAATATTTCCGCGACACCACCAACATTTGTCATCTCCGTGATTGCAACAATCCTTAAGCTGGGTACAATTTATTCCATTGACATCACAACTTCTTGTCCATACACCAAGTGAAATGGAGTTCGATCTGTCAATTTCTTATAGTTAGTGCGATAATTCCCATAGTACTGCTAAAATTTTCTTATCGTAGTCATCTCTTTGGACATTGAAAATCTTTCTTAACGCATTCTCCAGGATTTTGTTAAGTGATTCAACAACATCATTAGCTTAAGGGTGATATGGTGTTGTCTCTCTATGCTGGATTTGGAATTCTTCAGTCAATTCCTGTTGGCGTTTAACCCTTTGAACAAGCTTCAAACCCTTGGTTGTGTTGATGTATTTGTAACTTCAAAATGTATTCACTTGTATATATTATGTATTGTACCTCGATGTTCCTATCGGGAAGTATCAATAATGTAAACAATTCATGTAAAGCCACAGAGGTTAACCCTCCTTATTGATAAAGGGTTAAAGCCCTCGCAGTTGTGGGGCATTAGGGTTGTTAGAATCTCCTAGAGAAGTCAACCCTGGTGAGTTAATGTAAGTCGGGTCATTAGTACCCTAGTTGTGGTTACTTGAGCCAACATGATTGAGTTAGGATTACTCGAGCCTACATAATAGAGTCAAATATTAAGTGAACGAAATAATATAAATAGAGAGTGAGCCTCTCTATTTATTACACACACACTCACTCAACTGGGGTGCATGAGTGAGAGAGGAGAAGCTCTCTCAAGTGAGAGAGAGAGAACAGTTGTTGTAGATCATATTTTCTGTCTTTGGGTTTTACTGCTTCCATTGGTGCTCATTCTATCTCTGAGGAAGTTGGGGTTTCTCCTTTATGGTTTCCTCGAGGAAAATCTTTGTGTCTCTTGTCTCTTGTGATTATTGTTGTGCATGTTATTTTCTCAGATAAGATCCTAGATCATATTGTTTAAATGATGAAAATCTAACATGGTATTAGAGCTAACCTGAGAAGAAGACACTGTGCAGTTGTAGAAGCTAGGGATTCTTACTTTTTGGGTCTCTCTCCACAATCCATCAGCAAAAGGATGCTAGGCTAAATCTCCATTGAAGGGCGCATCTTTCTGTCGAAACAGAATTTGATTTTGGGCATTTTCAGTTTTAGCTATGGGAAATTAGGGCTTTTCACAGAAGTGGAATTTTTGAGTGAGCTTGACATAGGATTGCTCTACTCATCAAAATCGAAGATTAGAGACCAAGGTCTAGATTTTTGGTTGGGTAAAACTCGGGTAAAGTCAAACCCTAGTTTGACCTCAGGCCTGAAAAAAAAACACCCTAAAATACTAAAACGGGTAGTTTTGGTACATTCGCTATATCTCAGGATTGAAGAAGTCTAAGGGGCTGAAATTTTCATAGGAAGAAGATAAAGTCGTTATGTACCTTGTGTAAAAATTTCAGCCTTAGATTCGCTATATTCTAGGAGATATGGTTCCTCCAAATCAGGGTTCTAGCCTCTTCTAGGATTTATCTATAAACAAGACACCTAGGGAGAATTGCAGTATCTAGGGATACAAAGATCCAAATAAAATTTTGTAAGATGTTCCAGATAGGGCATGGATTTTACTTTCTATGGAAAAAGTTTCATACCTCGAAGATGAAACAGGGACACGTGGTAGTCCGTACAACATCACTATGCTAAACAATCCTAAAACAAGTCACCTTGGGAAAACGATCATAAGTCCCAATTGGTGAAACCAATTCTGGTAAAACCTATGGTGTTGGAAAGAGGATAGATGAGGTTACCTAAATACAAAATTTTATACATAGAGGAGAAATAATTTTGGAGATATCATAGAAACAATATCAGGCATTTCTATAGAAGAAATTGGTAAACTAGGGCTTCCTGTTCCGGGAGCTTCCCTCCACTGTTTTCAGAAAAAGGAGTAAATTGGACAGCTCTCCTTGAAGAGGTCTATCTTTATATCCAATCAGATCTAAAAGATTCCAAGTTTTGACAATTAGGGCTTCTCTGGAAAACCCTAGATCAGCCAGCTCCGGAACCAGGACAGACACCTCAAATCGGTAAGATCTAATCTTTTGCTATTTACATTTGAGGTTCTCATTTCTAAATGACTAGTCACACTAGCTTGATGACAAGCTTGGTGAAACTAACAAATTCCAAGCATGGAACTATTGGATCTCACTGGTTCCTAAAGAAAATGAATTAGACACCTACATAAGTGGAGAGGTTCCAGTTCCAAATGGAGATGAGGCTAAGGCCTTACACAAGAAGAACTTGGTCAAGGACAAGAAGAATATTGCTAATTCTATCAAGGATCACCTTATACCGCAAGTGTCTTTCCTAAAGACACCTGATGAGATGCTTGATTCCTTGACCAAGCTATTTGAAGGGAAGAACATAAATCTAAAGATGACTTTGAGAAACCAGTTGAAGAATGTGAAGATCCAGAATGCAGAGACCATACAGTCATACTTTACAAGGGTCTCTCAAATAAAAGAACAACTTGAAGCAGTAGAAGAGGAAGTGGAGAATGCAGAAGTTGTGATAACCACCTTGAATGGCCTCCTCAGATCATGGGATTCATTCATTCAAGGAATGTGTGCCAGAAGGAAGTGATTACTTTCAACAGAATCTGGGAAGAGCACACACAAGAAGAAGCTTGACTCATAATAAGAGAAAATAAGATGGGAGCAACTGAAGATCAAGATTTCATGATTCAAAGAAGATACCTCAAGCAATGAGGAATATGAAGAACTCAATTCTTGAAGAGCCTCTTATCCATCTTGAGGATTTGGATAAGAAATGATGCTGTTATAGATGAAGAAGATGATGAAGCTGAAAGAAGGAGTCTACCCATGAAACAAATAAAGATAAGTATTCAATTATCATTTCATGATATTGTTTTGTTATGCATTTGTTTATATTCCGTTGATGTATTATGCATGATAGAATGTTTGCATTAATGACAGTATACTACTAATATGCATGTGATGGGTAAGTAGCTCATGGTGCTATATAAATCTCCATTGCTACTTATCTAGAATGAAACCTCTTTGCTGACATATTGGATTAGTGCACAATCTCAATGATGTCTTGGTAGAGATGGAAGGCATCTAGAAAAGTTTCTGCAAGATATGGATGAATGTTGTATTGGCTAAAATGGTTGCATGATTATATCTTTATGCATAAGAATTTTCCATTGTGAATATGCCTGATGAAATGTTTCTAACCATACAAATGCATTTGACTTGTAGGAAAGATTGCGTACAATCACCTACAAAAAAAGGGACGAGACTTGTTCCGAAGAACAAGTGACGTCAGTTCAAGAAATAATCCAAGATAAGGAAGAATATAATGATACTTTCAAAGAATTCAAGAGGCCTCAGACACAGTGCAGTTATGTGACACTGTTGAGTGACATCATTGATGCAGAGCCTTCCAGCTATGAAGAAGTAGCCAAGAAGAAAGGGATGGAGAGTACCAGTTCAAGAAGAATGATGTCTAGGATGTAGTATCGAGACCTAAAGGGAAGTCCGTAATGTCTTCCATATGGATCTATAAGATCCAACATGCAGTAGATGGCAACATCGTGGGATACAAGGCAAAATTCGTAGCATGAGGCTTCTCATGTAACGAAGGCATAAACTACGAAGAGACATTTGTAGCCATTGGAAGTTAAGACACATGATGGGCAGACTCGTGTGTGCAAATTAAAGAAGGCCATGTACGAGCTCAAAAGACACCCATGGGATAACACATACATGAGGAGCTTGAATATCACATAAAGTGATGAAGATATTAACCTTTGCTACAAGGTTGAAGATGAAAGCCTATAGAGGATGACAATCTCACAGTGCGAGAAGAACTTTTGAAAAGGTTCAAGATAGAGGATATTGGTATCCAGTGGCCCTATATGGATACATAGAATATTAGTAGTAGAGGAAGCTACTTGTCACTCCGGTACAGAATGTTTCAGTGCATAAAGTACGAAAGATAGAGGGAGAATGATGCTCCGCTTCAGAGGGAGTGACTGTAGAAGATCCTGAGGTTCAACATGGTATGGCAGGATGGACAGCTTACTGATGACTCTAGGCTTTACTGAGAGTAAAGCAGATTCCAACCTTTTCTTCAAGGTTGAAGGTGGAAGACTAGTGATGCTCCTGTTATTTGTCAATGACTTGTTCTTGATAGAAAAGAGGAACTCATTAAAGTTGCAAGAGGGAGACTTGCCACCGAGTTCGAGATGAAGGACTTGGATATGATGCACTACTTTCTAGGCATGGAGGTGTGGTAGAGTATAGATGGAATCTCCCTGGGACAAGGGAAGTATGCAGTAGAGATCCTAAAGAGGTTCGGGATGATGAGCTGCAAGGCCATGACCACACCTTTGGCATTGAACCTGAAGCTATTGAGTAATGATTCATCAGAGTCAGTTGATGATATGATGTATTGTTAGATGATTGGTTCCTTGATGTACTTGACAAACATGAGAGCATACATTTGCTTTGCTGTGAACACATTGAGCTAGTATCTGACAAATTCGAGACATGTTCAGTTGATTGCTGCAAAGCATATTCTGAGTTACCTAAAGGGTACAGTTGAGTATGGGCTCAAGTATGATATGAATAAAAAGATTAACCTAGAGGGTTATATGGATTTGTATTGGGTAGACAGTTCCATTGATAGGAAGAGCACTTCGGGGTGCTGCTTCAGTATGAGATCAGGTATGATCTCTTGGTTTAGTAGGAAGGAGTCCTGCATGGTGCTGAGAACAGCCGAGAAAGGAGTAGTGAAGCTCCAGTATGTGATCCAGATTGAGATCTCTCGAAAGAGGGAGTTCTAGCATAGCTGGTGAGACAAGATGTCTGAGCATAAAATCCTTGGGAAGCTCGTAGGTGGTTCATACGTAAACGATCCTGTAGGTTATCCTAAGATGTAATCGGTCTTGGCGAAGCTCACAGGTTATCCTTGGACGCAATCAACCTTGATGTGATTCTATGATAGAAATGGACAGAGTGAAGTTTGAGTACTTCAGGGAGAAGCTTGGTGTTCTCCAGATCGAGGTTCCCTCCAAAGGGAATTGATGTGTCCATAAACCTTTCTGGCATGGTGGAAGGCTGGGCTCCACATGGTTAGATACAAGTGCAGAGACATTCTAACGTGATTGTGGGATGTGTTCCCACATGATCAGTGCAAAGACATTCTAATGTGATTATGGGATGTGTTCCCACATGATCAGTGCAGAGACATTCTTATGTGATTGTGGGATGTATTCCCACATGATCAGCGCAGATACATTCTGATGTGATTGTGGGATTTGTTCCCACATGATTAGTGCAGAGACATTCTGATGTGATTGTGGGGTGTGTTCCCACATGATTAGTGCAGAGCCATTCTGATGTGATTGTGGGATGTGTTCCCACATGATCAGATATAAGTGCAGAGCCATTCTGATGTGATTGCGGGATGTGTTCCCACATGATCAGATGTAAGTGCAGAGCCTTTCTCACAAGATGAGGTCAGATGTAAGTGCAGAGCCTTTTTGACAAGATGAGGTCGGATATAAGTGCAGAGCCTTTGTGACAAGATGAGGTCGGATGTAAGTGCAGAGCCTTTCTGACAAGATGAGGTCGAATGTAAGTGCAGAGCCTTTCTGACAAGATGAGGTCAGATGTGAGTGCTGGGCCTTTCTGACATGGGTTTTGGATGTGTTCCTCCCATGGTCAGATGCGAGTGCTAGGCGTGCCTTTCTAACATGGTTCTTGGATGTGTTCTTCCCATGGTTAGATGTAAGTGCTGGGCGGGCCTTTCTGACATGGTTCTTGGATGTGTTCCTCCCATGGTCAGATGTAAGTGCTGGGCGATCCTTTCTGACATGGTTCATTCCATGGTTAGATATAAGTATTAAAGATGATGAAGACCTACATGGAGGCTAGGCCTACAACCAACATGAAAAAGGGTTGGCTCTGTAGAACTTCCTATGATGAGAAGAATGAAGAGATAACACCAATTGATCGAGATAGCAAAAGCAGTGATGATGATGATGATCTAGTGATGATCCAGCTTTTATGATGATCCATCTTTGATGATGATCCATTGATGATCCAGTGATGATGATGATCCAATGATTACCCAGCTTTGACGATGATCCAGTGATGATCTAGCTTTGATGATGATCTAGTGATGATCCAGCTTTGATGATGATCCAGAGAAGAAGACTTGTGCTAATGAATTGTGTCAAGAGAATACCATCCTAGTTAAGAGGGAGTGTTGAATTATTTTTAACTTTGGAATGTATTCACTTGTATATATTATGTATTATACCACGATGTTCCTATCGGGAAGTATCAGTAATGTAAATAAGTCATGTAAAGTCATAGAGGGTAACCCTCCTTATTGATCAAGGGTTAAAGTCCCCATAATTGTGGGGCACTACGGTTGTAGAATATCCTAGATAATTCGGCCTTGGTGAGTTAATGTAAGTCGGGTCATTAGTACCCTAGTTGTGGTTACTAGAGCCTACATAACACAGTCAAATATTAAGTGAACGAAAGAATATAAATATGGAGTGAGCCTCTCTATTTATTACACACACACTCACTCAACTGGGGTGCATGAGTGAGAGAGGAGAAACTCTCTCAAGTGAGAGAGAGAGAACAATTGTTGGAGATAATTTTTCTGTCTTTGGGTTTTACTACTGCCATTGGTGCTCATTCTATCTCTGAGGAAGTTGTGGGGTTTTCTCCTTTCTGGTTTCCTCGAGGAAAATCTTTGTGTCTCTTGTCTCTTGTGATTATTGTTGTGCATGTTATTCTCTTAGATAATATCCTAGATCATATTGATTAAATGATGAAAATATAACAGGTTGTCCATCAATAAGCCCGAGATATCATCCCGACATAGCAGGGCTCAGTCGATAGAACCTGCAACACAAATGCAGTCTCACCCGAGATATCTCTTAGGGGTAACTGCCAGAACTAGGTTTCTGCAGCTGTGTGGGGATTTCCTCTTCCTTGGCACCTTACTAGCTTGCTTGAACGAAGCCGATGGTTATATTACTTACTCTTATTGTGTGCATTTAAGATATTACTCTAATTATCTGTCGACATAGATTACAACAATTAATATAATTCCTTATTAGTGATTCCAACTAACAAAAATGTGACATATGCATATAACGACTCATTCATAATCAAATACACATACAATTATTCACACATACAATCATTCAACATAAGCACATTCATCAAATATACATAGACAAAATTTAACGTGGAAACCCATCTAGGAAAAACCACAAAGGCGCTCTTCATCTAGCATGAGAAATATATGGCACCTTTTGTTTGCACACTCAACTTGCAGACTATGTTCTGTTAGCCAGTTTTTCTACACAGTCTGAATGTTGCCATATGCCAAACTTTGAATGCTTCACTCACAGGCAAAGCCACAGCAGGATGAATCAAAGGAAGTCACAACAATAATGAAGCAAATGTAAATGTTACAGCCACAGATGAGAACAATGTCACAGCTCCAAATGTTGCACAAAATACCCGCATACTGAAAAGGATGATTACACAGTTCACTACAACAAAGGATTTTATTATTCATTCAAATAAATGAAACAGAAGGATGAAAACGATCAAGTGTTACATCTATACAGTGATTCACATATATAAAATAGAGTTTTAAATGAATAATTTGATCACACTATACAGAATGGGCAGGATCTGAAACAAAGCGGCCGGAAAGATAGCGATTTTTCATCCGCAACGGTGGAAGGGTAGTGGCTTCTTCATCTGCGATGGTGGAAGCCCACAACACAAGGATCGGCGACAATCAGCAAACAAAACATCGGAAGTCGGAAGGACATTCCCTTCCTCAACGTCGGAGCGAAAAGCGGAACAGGAGCTGCAACACCGGAGCTTGAAAACATCGTAAGTCGGAAGGACATCCCCTTCCGCAACGTCGGAGCGAAAAGCGGAACGGGAGCCACAACGCCAGAGCTTGAAAATATCGTAAGTCAGAAGGACATTCCCTTCCGCAACGTCGGAGCGAAAAGTGGAATGGGAGCGAAACATCGGAGCTTCAAAACATCGGAAGTCGGAGCGGAATGGGAGCCGCAACGACGGAGGTATAAAAGCTTTCGGGAGCCGCAACAGCGGAAGATGAAAAGACCACAGGCTCCGCGGTAGGTCTATCGGCGTTAGAAACATTATGAGTCAGATGGTTAGCCATTATGGAGCCGCAGCGGCGGAGATTGAAAGAACAAAATGTTCCAACACGAAATCAAATATTCAGCCGACTAAGGCAAATGCATCGGAAAAGAATATCGAGACTGAAGCCGATTATCTTTCCGCAACGCCGGGAGGATAAGCAGATAAACCTCCGATTTAAACATTTAAAACCCCAGCATGGCATGGCATTGGCAAGAAGTGGCGTGGCATGGCCTTGCAGAGCAGAGAATGACTATTCGTGGAATGCAGAGAATCAGGCAAACTGGGCATTCGAAGGACTTAAAGTCTTTGTCAGTTAGAGACTTTTGAGAATCTATGATATTCATGGAATGTGAATCGTTTTGTACAGATCAGCATTCGAGACCGATTAACTGTTTCTCATTTGCAATTAGATGGAAAATGAAGAGTCCGTAACTGTTTATGTAATGAACGGAGAGAATGGGAATCGACTGGAATATGTATATATATATATTGTAGCAAGCAGATGAGAAATTGTGCGCTGTTCAGTAAGGTAATTTCAAATATAAGAGATTGAGCACATTGCGGAAAAGGATTGAAGAGCTGGATACGATGATAGTTGCAGAGTGTGAAGATTCCGGATGAGGAAGAATATAAGAATGATACAGTGACAGTCTCGGTGAGTTCTGTATGTGCTTAGTCTTGATAATAAACAGAGAAAAATGTACATAGATAGAATTATAACATCTGTTGTGAATATCTCCAATACTGTCTAATTCAGAATCGTAATGTAAATGCTGATTTATAAAGCCTAGTCATAGACAGTGAGGGGTTGTAAGGGTTTGATTCATTCTGTAATTCACAAGAGTTCTCTGGGGTGTTGTAGCATCCTTCTGGTTGTTGCCAAAAAATAGAAACAAGTTGGTGCTTGTATAATTGGAAGTTGGAGCTTCCAGAGGTAGCAGCCTCGTCTGGGTTGAAGCTCAGGCAAAATAAAAGAATGTAAAGAGGAGTTGGAGCTTACCTTTCATTCTTAAGAAGAAGAGTATTTACTGTTTCCTCATGAAAACATTGTGTCTTGTGTTCGTTGATGTGATTGAATGTTGACTGTTATGTAATTTGCTGCTATATGTTGAATGGTCTAAACATATGTCCATAATAAATCTGAAACATCCTTTAAAAAGATGCACTTTGGTATATAACTGATTCACCCCCCCCTCTCAGTTACTTTAATCCGTCCAACAATTGGTATCAGAGCCAGGTTACTTCAAATCAGTTTAACCACTGGAATCTAGATCCTAATCAATGGACAAGAAATCAGAATTTACCAAACATGGACTGCCTCTATTTGATGGACATAATTATGCCTT
>LPNX011139090.1:632538-670874 GCA_001517045.1 Pseudotsuga menziesii
TCTGAAATGATAATTTCTGGTGAGACTACTTCCAGGAAAGAAGCAGCATTCAAAGCAGCAAAGAAGGAGAAAAAGAAGAAAGAAGAAGAAGTGAACCATTCTGAAAAATCAGAAGAAGATGAAGAAGAAGCAAATTTTGTTGAGATCTTAAGAAAGGGTACAGGTAGGTACAAAGGTAAGCTTCCTTTGAAATGTTTTGGATGTGGTAGAATAGGCCACTTTGCTTCCAAATGTCCATATAGTAATAAATCTGACAATGAGGAAGAAAGCAGTAAAAAGCCAAAGCAATACAAAAATAAATACAAGAAGTCTTTCAATAGACGTACTTTCAAGAAGAAGAGTTTATTTACTAAAGAAGAAAGTGATATATCTGATTCCGATGAAAGTGATGATCAGTCAGATGAGAATCTCTTTATGGCTTTGGAAAATCAGAAAGACCAGTCTAAAGAGGAAGAAGATGGTGAAGTAGATTTGGAAGTAGAATTGGTAAGTGCTCTATGTGATTTAAGAAGAGAAAGAAAAGAATGTAGACATCTTAAGAGAAATGTTAAAGAACTTGAGGATGAGTTGAAAAAATCAAATGATTCATTTGAAAGCACTGAAGCAATGATGATTGAATTAAAACTAAGACTGGAAGAAGCTAGAATCACTGAAGAATCTCTAAACAAATTAATTATGGTAAAGGATAAAGAGATTGAAAACCTGAAATCAGAAGTTGTCTTATTAAGGAAGAAGGTACAGGAAAGCAACATGAATCACAGTTCATCAATTCTAAATCAGATAATAGAAAGTCAGAGATCTGCAAATGATAAATCTGGACTTGGTTATAAGGCAGCAGTGATCAATGATGGTTCTAGTTCAAGTTTGAAAGAAACAGGTGCAGAAAAGAAGAATGAGAAAGGAGCTGATGAGAATTCAGTGGTTGAGAAACAGGAAGAAAAATCAAGACCAATTGTTTAGAAAATAACACATGACGGGTATCAGAATAAGTTTAATGGATATTGTTTCTTTTGTTACAATTATGGACACAAGGCTGCGTTTTGCACTAAATTTTCAAGAAAAATATATGAACATAATGGGTATGAGAAGTCTAGACATGGCTATCGAGAAAGATTGGATGTGACAAGTCAAAACAGAAATAGAAATACTCATAACAGATTTGACATTTTAAACCATGAAACAAAATGTTATAAGTGTCAAAATTTTGGTCATATTTCAAGAAATTGCCCTACCAACTTTCAGAAAGGTAGAAAACTCGTCTGTACTCATCAACAAACTCAAATCTGGAAAAGGAAGACTGAAAATCTGAAGGCTGAAAATAGTAATGTAACACTGCAAGCTGAACATAAAATCAAATGGATAATAGACAGTGGATGCTCCAAACATATTCCAGGAAGTAAACATTTGTTTATCAAACTAGACAAAGGAAAAGAGGGATCTGTCACATTTGGAAATGATTAGACAACTAGAATAATTGGAAGAGGGACTGTATGTTTAAACAGTAAGAAAAACTTGGCTGAAAATGTCCTGTTGATAGAAGATATGGAACACAACTTGCTGAGTGTTAGTCAAACATGTGATAAGGGACGCTACATGATATTCGATTCAAATGGATGTCAAATCAGAGATGTGAAAACATATAAACTAATAGGTACAGCCACAAGAAGTGCAAGCAATGCCTATATTCTAGATGAGAAAAAGAATGAATGCTATCTTATTAATGAGAATGAAAGCTGGTTGTGGCACAAGAGACTAGGTCACATCAATTTTGATAATCTGATCAATATGAGTAAGAATGAATCTGTAAGAGATTTACCATCTTTAAAGAATCTCTCAGGTTCAGTGTGCAAGCAATGCCAACATGGGAAACAAACAAGAGTCAGATTTAAAACAAAAGAATACTCCACAACTAAACCGCTTGAGATAGTGCATACTGATATTTGTGGGCCCATGAGAACAAAAGGGATGAAAGGAGAAAAGTATTTCTTATTGTTTGTGGATGATTACACTAGAATGACTTGGCTTTACTTATTGAAAAAGAAATCTGAAGCTTTTGATTGCTTTCAAACGTTTAAAGAATTTGTTGAAAATGAATGTGACAAGAAAATAAAGTGCCTGAGATCTGATAATGGAGGAGAGTACATGTCAAATGAATTTAACAAATTTTGTGATGTGAACGGGATAAAGAGACACCTCAGCAGAATGGGGTAGTAGAAAGGAAAAACAGAACAGTAGTAGAGATGGCTAGAACCATGCTCCATGAAGCAAAGTTGAGTAATGTGCTTTGGCCTCAAGCTATTCACACAACAGTTCACATACTGAATCGATGTCTGCTAAGAAATAACCAGTCTATCACGCCATATCAAATGTGGAAAGGAAGACCAGCCAGCGTTAAACATTTCAGGATTTTTGGCTGTAAGTGTTATATCAAACGAGTAGATCCACATTTGGGAAAATTAGACTCTAGAACTGATGATGGAGTATTCGTTGGCTACTCCTGTTCTAGAAAAGCATATAAATGTTATAATTTCAGACTAAGAAAGATCGTTGAAGCAATAGATGTAACATTTGATGAATCTGCATTCTTAAAATCAAAGACTAAGCAAAAGGAGTTTGAGACTCATGATATATTTGACAAGCACAGGTTAGATGATGAAGAGGATGAAATAGAAGTGGTTAAGGCTGATGACAATAACAGACCTACATGTGATGATGAACAATGCTTCAGTCCTTCAAAAAATACAATTTCAACAAAATCTCCAAGTAGTCGAATACAGAAAAATCACCCTGAAGAATTGATTATTGGGGATATAAACTCAGGTGTCGAGACAAGAAGTAAAAGACAACAACCCATCCTTGAAAAGCAGGTATCACTTCTCTCTCTAACTGAGCCAAAAAACGTGAATGAAGCTATCAAAGATGAACATTGGGTAAATGCTATGAAGGAAGAGCTTAGTCAAATCGAAACAAATCATACCTGGGAACTAGTTCCTAGACCTGCAAACAAAAATGTAATAGGAGCTAAGTGGGTTTTCCGGAATAAACTGGATGATACAGGAAAAGTAACCAGAAATAAAGCAAGACTAGTCTGCAAAGGTTATGCACAGGTAGAGGGGATTGATTACAGTGAAACATTTGCCCCTGTTGCTAGAATGGAAGCAATAAGGTTGATCTTAGCATATGCCAGCTCCAAACAAATTAAAGTCTACCAAATGGATGTGAAGTCAGCTTTTCTGAATGGTGATTTGGAAGAGGAAGTCTACATGGAGCATCCAGAAGGATTTCATGTACATGATGCACCACAGTTTGTTTACAGATTGAGGAAAGTGTTATATGGATTAAAGCAAGCACCTAGGGCATGGTACTCCAGACTAGATAACTACTTAATGCAGCAAGGATTCAAGAAAGGTCACACAGATAGTAACCTGTACATTAAATAAGAGAATAACAGCCTTATTATTATAGAAGTTTATGTTGATGACATAATTTTTGGGAGTGACGATGATAGACTAAGCACAAATTTTGCTGAAAGCATGCAGCAGGAATTTGAAATGTCTATGCTAGGAGAAATGAAGTTCTTTCTTGGATTACAAATCAATCAATGTGACAGAGGTATCTCTATCTCTCAAACTAAATACATTAATGAAATGTTAAAGAAATTCAAAATGGAGGACTGCAAGCCAGTTGGTACACCTATGGTCACTGGATGTAAACTCAGTAAAGATGATGACTTTGGAGATGTAGACCAGACTATGTACAGATCCATGATTGGCAGTCTACTCTATGCTACATCAACTAGGCCAGACATTATGCATGCTGTTTGTCAGGTTGGAATATTTCAGGCTTCACCTAAGAATGGTCACTTGTTGGCTGTAAAGAGGATTTTCAGATATTTAAAAGGAACAGCAAATCATGGTTTATGGTATCCAAAAGATAACTCTCTGGACTTATATGCATTTACTGATGCTGATTGGGCTGGATGTGTTGATGACAGGAAAAGTACCAGTGGTGCTGCCTTCTTTCTTGGAGGTTGTTTGGTAAGATGGTCCAGTAAGAAACAATCATCTGTTTCATTATCTACAGCTGAAGCAGAGTATATAGCAGCAGCAGGATGTTGCACCCAGATTCTTTGGATGAAGCAGATGTTGAAGGATATGCACATACAGAATGATGATCCCATTCCCATTTTCTGTGATAATACAAGTGCAATAAGCATTTCAAAGAACCCAGTGATGCATTCAAAGACTAAACACATACCCATCAAATATCATTTTCTGAGAGAGCAGGTGCTGTCCAAAGTTATTAAGCTTGAATATGTTGGAACAAAAGATCAGATTGCTGATATTTTCACTAAGCCTCTTCCCAAATCTCAGTTTGAAATGCTTCGAGCTCAGTTGGCGGTTTGTCCTCTCTGAATATTTTCTCATTCACATTATAGTGACAGGGGGAGACATATTCACAGGGGGAGTTCTCTTTCTATCTTTGCCATGGATGACAAAAGGGGGAGAAATCTTTCAAAGTTTGTCATCATGTCAAAGGGGGAGTTTGTTAGCCAGTTTTTCTACACAGTCTGAATGTTGCCATATGCCAAACTTTGAATGCTTCACTCACAGGCAAAGCCACAGTAGGATGAATCAAAGGAAGTCACAATAGTAATGAAGCAAATGTAAATGTTACAACCACAGATGAGAACAATGTCACAGCTCCAAATGTTGCACAGAATACCCGCATACTGAAAAGGATGATTACACAGTTCACTACAACAGAGGATTTTAGTGAACTGTGTAATCATCCTTTCGTCACGACTGATCTCATCGCAGCTTCTCTTCTATCTTGAACTCTTCCTTGGTGACTACTTCTTTCACAACTTTTCCTCTATGACTACTTATTCTATCGTAGCTCTTTCTCCCACAACTGCTTCCATCACAACTTCCTCTGTCATGCGACCAGAATCTTCATAATTTTGAGTAGAATTCTGGATGAATTATGCGTATCTTTTCCTAGGGACAACAATTCCGTAATCAATTAATTGACAATGTGTGTACCTTGGTCACTTATAAAAAAATTTGGGCATCCAAATCTAGTCACAACATTTTCAAACAAAAACTTAACAACAGTCACAATAGTATAGTCTTTTACTGGCGCTACTTTGGCTCATATGGTCAGGTAGTCGGTCATAGTAATTATATATCTTACACCTATGCGCTATCCTGTTGGGCTAATATGGCCCACAAAATCAACGACCCATTTGTCAAATTCCCGCAGATTTATTTGGGGTACTAATGGCATTTCATCACGTTGCGAGGGATTTCTAGTTCTTTGACAGACATCACAACTGTGACAGTATTCTCAGGCATCTACATGCATGGTGGGCCACCACAATCTTGCTTGCAATATCTTTCGCATTGTATCTTTTCCAACAAAATGGCCTCCTAAGACACCAACATGTGATTCATTTAGTATCATTGGTAGCTCGTGTTCCAAGATGCAGCAACAAAGAATCTCATCAGGGTCCATTTTATATAACTTTTCAACAATCAATTGGAAGTCTACAACTCTCACGACTAACTGCTTCTTCTGTGCAGTAGTAAATTCAGCTGGTGCATAGACCATACTAAAAAATTGTATGATGTCTCTGTAATGATCTTTAAACAATGTTATCGTGAATAGTTGTGCATCAAGGAGACTATCGTCGAGGTTACCAGGTTCTTTGCCACTTTCGATCCTCGACAAATGGTCTGGTCCTCAATTTAGTTGGCCCTGTTTAACAATAAATTCAAAGTTAAATTCCCCAAAAAAGGAGAATCTACCAACAAATCTTCCCCACCAACATTGGCTTATTGACTAGGTATTTCAGTGTTGAATGATCTGTGTACATTTTGAAATTTCCACCTAGTAAATAGTGTCTAATTTATTGCAGAGCGGGTACCATAGATAGTCCTTCTCTTTCTGTCATGGTATAGTTTTTCTCTGATGTTGATATTTTTTTCTGTTAGCGAAGGCAATAGGATTATAAATCGAACCTTCGCCGGGATGTTCTAGTACCATGTCGAGCGCGACAGACGATGCATCAACATGTACATGAAATTCCTTTTTTCCAGTATTGAAATACAAGTATGGGATCTGTAACCATCTTGTTCTTTAACGTGTCTATACTTTCTTGGCAAATTTCTGTCCATTGTAACTTAACATATTTCTTCAATAACTTCTCCATCGGAGCAGTCACCTATGCATATCCTTTGATAAATTTTTGATAGTATCATGTATGTTCCAATGTTTCTCTCAATTGCTTCATTGTGGTAGGCGGTGGTAGTTCGACGATGATCACAATTTTAGTAGGGTCGACCAAGATTCCATCGCAACAAACCACATGACCTAATAGAATTCCAAATGGGGCACTAACGATAATTTATTTAAGTTTAATAAACTTTGATACTGGTGACACTGTTCCAGCATCATCATGAGGCTCTCGATATGATCCTTAATGAGCCCAAATACCATCCAATCATCGAAGTAGACCTCAAGAAATTTATGAATAAAATATTTGAAGGCAGCCACTACTATCTTGGAAAAATGCATTACCTTGTATCATAAACAACCTCACTCCGTCAAAAAGGTTGTCTTGTGTCGGTATTCCTTTGTGATTCTAATCTAATGGTATCTAGAGAACCCATCAGTGAATGAGTAAATATATTGACCCCTAACACTCTCTAGTACATCATATGTATATGGAGTCAGAAATGGGTCATGTAAATAAGCATCATTCAATTTTCTTAGGTCGACGCAAATCCACACCTCACCAGTAGTCTTTTTATCTTGCATTACTATTGGACTGATCCGCTCTGATTCTTCTACAGGTTCTATGATACTTGCATCTAGAATTCGGTCCAAATCTACCTTGACTTTTTCTTTATACCACGGATTCAATTTGTATGGTCGCTACTTGACAGGTTTTGCGTCAGGATTGAAAGGTATCTTCATTTCTCTAAGGTCTCTGACAATCCCTTTCATCTCTAAGAATTTCGTAGGGAACAGATCTTGAAACTCATGCAATAGGTCCATGATCTTCCCAACAGTATCATCATCCCAATAATCTCCAATATTGACAAATTTTGGATTCTTTGAGGAGCTAATGTTGATTTTCTTGACTTTTAGTGGATTTAGAAATTGGTCACTAGAAATACCAAATACTTCCACTGCTCGTGTACCTTCATGCTCATCTATGTTTACGTTGAGTGGGTCGTCATCATCAGGTTCTCCCGCCACATTATAGCACTCCATCCAGTGCTGGATTGTTGTGTTGCATTGATTGAAGTTTGTCATTGCGACATATATATCTTCAAATATCTTTGTCTTGATTACTTGCAATGCAACATCAATCAACGTATGATCATCAAGAAATTTAAATGTGTATATGAAGCTAGTAGCTAATTCATCACATTCAATAGTATCTCATCTCAGTTCAACTGATGTATACCAGTTCCTTGGCATCATGTCTAATGTGTGTATGAACTGATGAACCCATTCCTGTCGCGGACATGCCTCCCATGTCGCATGACAATATTCTATGTGTTTGACAATATTAATTAGCCATGTATAATTTTGACCAATATAGTTGATCTCTTCTCCAAATCTTATCTCCATCAATCTTCTACATTGTTTCCATTCAGAGATAGATTATTTATGTGTGACCCACCGTCTGTAGGGTGTAGCTTTCAGTGCAAAGTCCAGGGTGGACAAGTGTTGATACTCGGTGACTTTTTCTTCGAACTTTGTCAGGAAAGATGAAAGGTTAGGTAAACCTTCATATGTGGGCATATCTCTTACCTTGATTCCTACTCGTCGCACCGAGCATGTAATTCTTGTGCACCTTCTCATGGATACTTCATGCATCATATTTTGCTAGTTTTCCAATGCTTTACTAGAATTTGATGTACATGAACTAATACTACGCCAACTAAGCTTTCCATCGGTCATTGGATTTACATAATCGTGCCTTGCAGATGTGATGTTATAAATATGGTGAAGATAATCGCCTTGTCCTTCACTATTTATTGGCTTGACGTATCTCTGACCTTCTAGCAGATCAATTGGTGCGACCACCCTTAGCTCTAAATATTCAAATGTTAATATTCTTTTCTTAAAATTGATGATGGTCTGATTATTAATCGCCGTGTTAGTCCCCAAAAGTGCAAGATACAGGTTTGTGTCATCGACAATGTCGATTAATTCAAAGTCAAGATATGTTCTTAGGCCTTCTGCCTCGACAGACACTTGAGTCAGTCGACCTTTAGGTAGGACTTTCATCTTATTTGCTAATCTAAGCTGAATAGGAGACCACTCCAATCGCAGCTTTCCCATATTTGTCTTGCCATAATGTTCACATCAGATCCCAAGTCTAGGATAATATAGTGCATATCATAATCTCCTATATAGGCAATCATCCTTAACTCCTGACTAGTCTTTAATATTTTTCCCACATGGTTAACTCTTCTATTTGGTCACATCTCTTCTTGATATTTTTCTATTAGAGTTGTCAATTCCGCAACAACATCTTTATCTTGTATTAGTGACAAGAAATATTTTTAAAATTCTTTAAGATTATTAACCTTTCCCATCGATTGCTTTCAGAACAACTGGTAAAACCTTTCAAGCATCTCCATTATTGGTATTCTTGGTAATGAAGTAACAGATATCGACGCTTGATTCTTATGGATGAATTTTGGTCGCGGGTCTAAGAATACTTCATTTTATTTTTGGACGTCGAGAGGAATTTTCTTTTGCGATGCTGGTCACACATGCAGTTGTTCATTTTGTGTTTCTTGGTCTACTCCAGTCATCGCATGTCCCCTTTTTATGACAACAATATTTGGTTCCCTCGTCTGAACATAGATCTTTTGAATATTCTGGTTGGGGTTTGGATTGGGACTCTATAGAGGGTTTGGATTTCCCACATTTCTAGCCTGCCACTTCACAATCAATTGCGAACACTATTTGATGGTATGATCAAAAGATTTGCAATATGAATATGTCTTTGTAGGACCCACATAGTACCTGAAAAAATGTCATAGTTTCCCACAATTATAACATATATTTTGGCCTCTTCCATGACCAAATCCTCCTGCTTGTCCTTGACCTCTAAAATTTCCACCCACCCTAGGTTAAGGGTATTGTTGCTGTGGGTATTAATTCTAGGGATACTGGGGATGAGGATATTGATATTGAGCCCACTTAGATTGCATCTTCTCTTCATTTTTCATTAAATAGGTGTCGATTGTTTTCTCCTACAACATCTGGATTGCTTTGTAGTCCTTCTCATCATGGCCTACTGATTTACAAAATTTACAATATAAACTAGTTGGTGCACTTACAATCGTATGTAAGTACAAACACTCTTCCAACCGATGGCCTCTAGTCTGGCGTATTCTACACTAAGGCATCCCTTGTGTATTTATCAGATTTGATGCTCCCGATGTGACATAGTTCATGAACGTTGAGAAATTTTCCTTGTGGTGTCCTTTAGTTATGCATTTGGTACACTAGATTTCTTCTTGGACTTCCTTCCCTTTTTTAATGTCTTGGAGTTGCAGTGTAAGGTTAGCTAGTTTCAACTAAATTTACATCGATCCTGCACTAGTCTCTCCTACAGGTGAGGATTCGAGATTCATGGCCAAATCTAGCACTTTAGTCTACGACGCAATCTTTTGTTGCATCAAGGGAATTTGGATGTGCCTAGCAACGTTGCAATGAACCACTCTTTGTGATGTATGTACGACATATGGAATCTTACTTTATCCATCAACGTCTTAAATCTCTGGTCAAAGTCCCACACAAACTATGTAGATGATTGCTTAATCTCTATAATACATTGAGATTCAAATTTGGGCTTTTTGACTTCATTTATTAGTCCCGCTTGAATGTGGTCGATTCTTTTATGTGCGACTGCTGTTGGAACCACAAAGAACTTCATATACCAGTCCAACGCATGACCCCTCAGGTCGGTTGTGATCATTTGCGCCTTCTTTATTGCTTCATCTTAGAATTGTCACATAGTCCATATGACTTCACATAGAAACAAATGTTGCTATGGGTATTCTAAACCATTTCCATTGAATATCGACACCTTAATATCATTCCCAACCATTATATTGGTCCTTGGTACTATTGGATAAATTTTTTGGCTAGCAGGACTCCCTTGTCCACTATTCCCACAATTAGTATTACTTATATTGACAAACCCACTAGGGGATGAGTTTTTGGACCTTACTTTTGGAGACGTACGCAGAGTTGTAGCTGTGCCATATTCGTATTCTGGATTCGAGGCTTCTTCTTCTTCTTTTTATTCTATTCTATAGATAGGTTTATATTCCTCTTCCTCGTCGCAAGAACCTCCATTAAAGTGTGACATCAAATCGTAGTCTTCTCCTCTGGTCGTACTGCAACTTCCTCTTCTAGTCACAGTTCTTCTTCTTTTTCCCGATCGAAATCTCCTTCCACTTCTTAGGCGTCCACCCTCTAGTGTAGTTCTGATATCATGAGGGAACATTTCAACTTACTTTGCTCCATTTTTCTTGCACTTCTTCTATGACATAACCCATGTCTTCATACATAGTTTTTTACTTGTCGGATTCCATTCTCAGGATCCCTTTCTTGCATATGAGCATTTTGATCCAGATTCTCAAAGATGTCAAATACCTTCCTCTGGGTCCTTGGAAAAATTCTCTTTCTACTTCACTATATGACCTTATAGCATCGACGACGATTTGTGTGATATATCCACCTAAAATACTATCAACCCGAAAATCAACAACCCTACATATGGGGTTGCTATTTCTTTTTAGCTGTTGAATCAACTGAGTACTCCACTCTGTCGGTTCTCCTCGATTTTTTTTCCAGTGGGTTGCTAGCTTCAACAACCACTCATACAACAAAATAGGGAACTCACAAAAGAAAATTTCATGAATATATGTATAGAGGTATCACTAGAACCACTTTGTCAGATTCAACCGCGATCCTTCACTTTCGTCTCGTGCAAACTCTAATGCTTTAAAATACACCCACTCTTGAATTTCTGGCTTTGTCGGATTCCAAAACATATCCCTCACAAAATGATTCAAGTTCCCAGCAACAGAACCATTTGTTAGCATTTCTCCTTTTGACCCAGGTTTAGATCCTTGTTTGTTCATCAACAAAGCCCAAGATATTGTCCCGACAGATCAGGGTTTAGTCGGTAGCACTTGCGATGCAGTCTCACTAGAGATATCTCTTATGGGTAACTGCCAGAACCAGGTTTCTACAGTTGTGTGGGAATTTCCTCTTTCTTGGAACCTTACTAGCTTGCTTGACCGAAGCCAATGGTTATACTACTTACTCTTATTATGTGCATTCAATATATTACTCTACTTATCCGTTGACAGAGATTACAACAGTTAATATAATTCCTTATTAGTGATTCCAACTAACGATAGTGTGACATATACATATAAGGACTCATTCATAAGAAAACACACACATTCATTCGACATAAGCACATTCATCAAATATACACATAGACAACATTTAATGTGGAAACCCATCTGGGAAAAACCACAAAGGCGCTTTTCATCCGACATGAGAAATATATGGCACCTTTCGTGTACGCACTTAGCTTGTAGACTCCATTCTAGATATTCTCTACAATATATACAAACTTCTCTCTCCTCTCATGCTCTCCAGTCTCAAGTCTCTGAATTTTCTTCACCCTACTGTCGATCCGCACGTAACCTGGATCGACTCTCTCTTCTCTACAACTCTACAGACAATAGACAAAATTACTAACACAAACCAACTGAGAGTGTATTTGTCTAACCCGCACACAACTTGGGTTCTCTCTTTTATAGACAATTACACATTGTAGTCAACCAACTCCATTTTGTTAGGCGACAGGTTATCATTCCCCGAAACTGCTTCAACAGTTGGCAAGTCTGACAACATCTCCCTCTGATTCTTAATCCACATAAATTGCTACAAAAATTTCAAAGATTTTATTACTTTTCTAGATTCAATGCCTGATTTTAGTAGAGGTATAATCAATCTAGAATTGAGCTTAAACCCAGGGCAACAGAACTTAACAACTTCAATGCAACATGCTGGTTTTAGATATCAGTTGCATCAAGATGCAGTCAATAAGACAACCCCTTCAAACAAATTCTAAACCTAAACATGATCTCATTACTTGCCACATTTTCTTTGGAACATTCTTTCTCGTACTTTCAATTACAACTGTCAGTAGGCACTATCGGCCCAAAATACAAAGATTCTTTATTCCCCAAATCATGCATTATCCTAGCTGACTTCTTACCCACGTTTTCTTGGGATTTCCTTTTCAACTATTGCATGTATTCTTCTATCGCGCTTCCTTTCATCGCGACTGATCTCGTCGCAACTTCCCTTATGTCATGAACTCTTCCCTCACGACTGCTTTTGTTGCAAATTTTTCTCTACAACTACTTCTTCTATCATAGCTATTTCTCCCATAGTTGTTTCCGTCACCACTTTTTCTCCATTGCAGATTCCTTCGTCATGCGACAAAAATCTTCATATTCCCAAGCATAATTTTTTTTCTTATCGTTTCCTAGGGCCAACATTTCCCTAGCTACTCTACTTCACAAACTGACCCCAACAAGGAAATTATTTTGCCCCACACAAAACCCATATTTTACAAGATAAAGTTTCCATAATAAAGTTAGATTCCCTCAAATATATTGTCATCACCCTTTTGCGCCCTCCCACAAGATCCTTATATCTTCTCATGTCCCCATAGATCTCCTCATTCCTTCTTCTATTCATGGTTTTCTCCCCAAATTCATGCCTTCCCTTGGTCTCTCCACAAAAGTTTCACCCCTTTGACAGAATGTTGCCACCCAAATTTCATGACCTCTCCACGAAAGTCATAGTCCTCTTGGGAGGGAGTTTAAGGCCCTTGATGGAACTTGAATTTGTTTGGTGGATTTGATTCCTGAAATCGCCCTTCTCAAAACTTGACCCCTCTCCCTTTCTAATTTCAGTCTCCACAAGCTACAATTCGACCCATAAACAAGCTCGTTCCCTTTCAGTCTTCAACTAGATGATGAGTTTACCAATGAACACAAAATGGTAGACTCAGCCTGGAAATGAATTCGACTCAATAGAATGTTCAAATCAAGGGAACTTGACCCATGTGGATTTTAGTCTTGTCCTCTGAAGACAACTCGATCCCCAATAAAATGGATGTGATGAATCTAGTTTTGGATTCGAAACGTCGAATGAAAATAATTACTACTGTGGATCCTCCGAAGCAATTTGTGGATGTGGCGTTCTAAAATTTGCCTCAGCCAATGGAATTACACCCTCTTTAGAATATTGTCGATCTTCTCTTAACCAACAATTTGGCCTACACTGGTGATTGGCCAAGAGAGGAATTTGACCTCCAAGTAAATTTTCCCAAGCGATTGCTATCTACATGAACTCAACAATATCTGTCAAATGACACCCAATTGAAAAATATGAAATAACTCCTCACCAATTTTCACCTTAGGCTGGCAAGAAAACCAACTCTAATACCACTGCAATTTCCTCAATCTCGATGGACAAAGATTTTCGGTTGTTTAATTTTCCAATTAGTTTGAATTACATTGATTTATAACTTTTATCAAGCATTTGCATTCCCATAAAAATGATACGAAAGCATACACACAATGAGAGAGACAATATTGGATCTTTATTATGAAATGGATTTGTTGGGCCTTGAGACAGAAGGGAAGAATTCATGTAGAATTATTCCTAAGTAAGGAAGAAGAGTGTAAAGAAGAAGAAGGAGCTACGACAGAGGAAGCAACATCAAAGGAAAGGGAAGAATGCTGCGATGGAAGAGGGAAAGTGAGGAAGAAGACAAAAGAGAAGGCCCAGGATGAGGAAGTTGCGCCAGCTTAATAAGCTACGACAGAAGGACGGAGCAAGATACGAGATGACATGGCATAATATTCGTAGAAGCAGGTGTGTGAAGAAGCGTAACGACAAGAAAATGATAGTAAGGCATAACGCTGAGAAAGGGACAATCCTTAGCGATTGTGGGTACGAGCTCGACTAGATCCGATGGAAACCACACACGTAAAGGCATCTTTGTAAGTCATGCCAATAACGCCTTTTTGTTATGTATTGATAGAATAGGAAAGACAACCTGTTGGATGAAGATAGTAAGTCGGCTAGGATAGCGACGGAAGCTGAGTCTGTATCGAGTCAGTATTGTGTCTGTACAAGCAAGTATGGGATTTGTATCGAGTCTATAATAGGGCTATAAAAGAAGGAACCCAAGTTGTAAATAGGTTAGATAGTTTTGTGTTGATTAGCTGATACAACAATTTTGAGTAAGTCTCTAGAATCTTGGAAAAGACGCTTGAGCTAGAGATAGATAGTTTTGGTTAATGACTCTGGATAGCTGAGTGCATAAGAGTAGTGGTTTTGCAGCTGCGTGCGCAGATAGGTAGAGAAGGTTGAGTCAATCCAGGCTGTGTGCATATTGCTAGTAGGAGTAGAGTAGAGGGAGAAAGAGAGAATATTAGATAACATGAGAGGGAGGAAAAGTATGCAAATATAGAAGACAGGCTCTTGAACATAGTTTGCAACTTTGTGTGCAGACAAAAAGGTGCATCTATTTCCTCATGCCAATGTTAGATGAAGAGCACCTCGTGGTTTTTACCCAGATGGGTTTCCACGTTATATGCTGTCTATATGTGTGAATGTTGAGTAGCTTAGTTAAATGCATAAATGCTGTGTTTAATGATTGATTGATTATTGTGTTGCAAATGGATAAAATGCATGAATGCTGCGTTATAGTATTGAATATGCCTATGATGTCTGTTCACCATGGGTTTGTGTGAAATTGCATAAATAAGGGTTGAATTATAATATGGTATTGAAGTAATGTGCAAACTAGTATCCCACCTTCCCGGTCTTCGTTGGAAAGCCTTGGCATAGAGTCAAGGTACTAGAACACGCGCCTGCACAACTGTGAAAACATTATTTTGGCAGTTACCCATAAGGGCCGAGATATCTTGGGTGAGATGACAATTATGTAACAGATGCTACCAGCTGAGCTCTGCTTTGTCAGGCTGATATCTTGGGATTTGTTGTGCTGACCAAGAAGGGGATGAACCTGGGTCCAGAGAGGGGCATAGAGAGAGAAAAACACAACAAATAGTTTTGTTGCCATGAACCTTAAAGTGTTGTGGCGAGGGATATGTTATGGCAACCAACGAAACTGGAGATCCAAGACTAGGTGGACTCTAAAGAGATAGAGTTTGCACAAAAAGAAAGTGAAGGATCTCGGTGGACGTTGATAAAGTGGCTAGAACGGTACATTTATTCAGACATTCACGAGGTTTTCTTTGTCGAGTTTCCCATTGTGTTACATGAGTGGTTGTGTAAAGTAGCAACCTAGCAAAAGAATTTCCAGGGAGGAGAACCAAAAGAGTGGAGTCCGTTCTTAATTGAGTGGTTGAAGAGAATAAACAAAACTATATCAAGGGTTGTGGGTATACAATATCCTAGAAGGATATATTATTGAGTTCGATGTTGACACAATAACCTCATACAGTGAGGCACAGTGAAATTTTTTCCAAGGACCACACAGCAGATACCTGTTATCTTTAAAGAAGTGGATAAAAATGCTTATATGGGAAAAGGGCATTATGTGAATGATAGACTGAATAGAAAAGGGTGGCTGTGTCTTAGCATAACCATAGAGTGAGATGTTCCCAGGAGAAAGTGGAACTAAACTAGATCCAGGATTTTTGAGAAGTGGAAGAAGATTCAGGTCTGACAAAATATGTAAAACTATGTTCGAGCGAGGGAGTTGCAACACAGAGCAAGAAGAAGAAGGCTACGAGTTTGCATCATACTTAGACAAAGGATCTTGTGATGAGGAAGAGGAATATTAGTTGATATTAGAAGGTGACGAAGAGTCGATTGAAGCTCCATAACAAGAATGTGTACACAACTCACCTACAGTACCAGAGGTAAGATCGCGAGACCTATCTCCATGTATTTATGTAAATATGAGTAGTACTAATGCTGTAAATAGCAGACAAGGAAGTCCGACTAGTCCAAATTTTCTTCCGACTATACAACTAGTCAATATAACATCGATCAATCCAATGCCTAGAACTAACATTAAGCTCCCAATATTAAATGGGAATGGGCTGTAAGACCCATAGAAGCACTAGTTTCTTTTTTATGCAGTTTGGACTGTATGATAGATCCAGGACGAGAATTCCAAGAAAGCACAGCTGATCACGATGCTACGAGGTCGTGTGTTATACTGGTACATGAAGTTTCGCATAGTACCAATAGGAGTTGTCCCGAAAACACTCAATGAGATTCGACTTGGTTTGATTGATGAATTTAAAAAACCGAAGTCTGAAGCGCAATGCATCACTGAGATCAAAGAGATCAAGCAGCTACTAACAGAATTTGTTTGGGATTTTGACCAGAGATTTAAGACATTAATGGCCAAAGTGAGTTTCCAAATGTCAAATGTGCAACACAAGGAATGGTTCATTTTCGCCTTGCTGCCACATATCCGAATACCATTGATGCAACAGTAACTCATGTTGCAGATAGAGGCCATGGAAATAACAATGAAGTTATAAGACTCACTAGTTGGGGACACTGGCTCATGAACTATGCAAATTCAGTCGCAGCTGGCCAATGTTATAGTGCAACTCTAGGACATTAAAAGAGGAAAGGAAGTTTAGGAGGAACTAAGGTGTACAAGATGCAGAACAGATGGACACCATAAAGATAATTTCTTGGCGCTGATGAACTATGTCGCAGTAGGTGCGCCGAACCCATTAAACACCCAAGGAATTCCTTGGTGTAGAGTATGTCAGACTAGAGGTCATAAGTCGGAAGAATGTATGTACTTACAGAAGATTGTAAGTGCACCCACTGGTATGTATTTTAAATTTTGTACATCAGTAGGTCATGATGAAAAATAATGCAGAGCACTTCAGCTGCCATAAGAGAAAACGATGGATACCTACTTAATGAAAAATGATTAACAAATGCAAGTTGAACAAGTGCAGCCTCAGTATCAAAAACAATAATATCCTCAACCACAATAACATCCGAATCAGTATCCCCAGCAACAACAATACCCTCCGCAAGGGGAGGGGGGTGGGAATTTTAGAGGTCGAGGACAACAACCATGACAAAGATTTGGTTGAGGAAGAGGCTAAATCATATGTTATAATTGTGGGAAACTAGGAAATTTTTCCTGAGATTGTCAAAGTCATGAAAAAAATTGTACATATTGTAAAGCATTTGATCAGACTATCGAATAGTGTCCGCATCTTATTGCGAAATGCCAAGCTAGAACTGTCGTTAACCTGAACCCAGTGCAGAATTCAAATCCAAACGCCAATCTGAATATTCAAATGATTTCTTCTGAACCAAGACTACCCAACCTTGTTGTAGTCACAAGAGGAGGTGTTGCGATGAGAGCAAACCAAAATACAACGCAAGGACAACCGCAGGTGCGACATGTGGCACAAAAGAAATCTCCACTAGATATTCAACAAGAGAAGGAAGTCTTCTTGGAGGCGCGACAAAAATTTGTTGATACCAATCAGCCGTCAACATCTGGACAAGTTAGAGCTATGCCCGAACGATTTGAACAACTAATCAGGAGGCTACCAATGAAAAAGGCTAGGAAGATCAAAGAATATTTCAAAATTTGTTTAGCACTAATCCATGATAAAGATGATGTCGCATAATTTACAACACTCATAGACGAAACCTCATAAGACTTGTGACATGAGAAAAGAGTCAATCATATCAGGAGAAAAGTGAAGAAGGTTGAGAACTGCGAATGACTACGCAAATAGGAGATTATGATATGGACTATATCACACTAGACTTGGGCTCGGATGTCAATATATTGACAAGACAGACATGGGAACAAGTCATGACTTGACTGCTCTCCTATTCAGCTAAGGCTTTCAAACAAGTTGAAGGTTCTACCAATCGATAGACTATCCCAAGTACCATGGAAGCTGAAGGCTTAAGGACATATACCGACTTCGAAGTTATTGGAATTGTAGATGACAGAAACCCATATTCTGTGCTTCTAGGAATTGATTGGGCAATAGACAACCAAACTATTATAAACTTCAAGAAAAAATGTTATCTTTTGAAGATTATGAAATAAGAGTGGTTACATCCATTGATTTGCTCGAAGGGCAACTATATGTCGAGCCTGTGCATAGAGAAGGGCAAGAAAATTATCTGGAGCAGCTATATAACATTATGTATTCGAAGGAAGATTATATTAATCCCATAGCTGATGGAAGCATGAGTTGGTGGAGTGTAAGCTCGTGCACGTCTGACTCAGGAGAAGATCTGGAAAATTGGCAAAATAGGCTGCATGAAGTCTCCATGCGTAGATGTGCGAGAATTACAGGAGCTATTCGAAGGGTAGGAATTGAAGCAAGCATGCTGCCTACGTATGAAGTATTTCCTAATCTTGCATCATTCTTAGAAGAATTTGAAGAAAAGGTCACATAATCACAATGATTATCTGCTTTGGACTATGTGCTAAAAGCTATGCCCACTAGATGGTGGGGTATACATAAACAATCTATCTTCGAATGGCCGCAATGTAAGAGACTAATGGAGATCAGATTTGGAGAAGAGATCAGTTATTATGATAAAAAATATACAAGATTAACAGATCCTAGTAAGAATATTGAGAACTTTCACACGATTTGGAAAGAATATCCCCAACAAGAATGGGTTCATCGATTCATCCACACCTTGGAAATGGTGCCAAGAAGTTGGTACACCTCAGAAGAGTTGCGGCGAGGAACCATTGAGTGGGAAAGCTTAGCTGTAAACTTTACCCAGACATTTGAATTTACAAGCGAACATCCATCAGTTGATGTTGCGCTACAGGTAATAAAGGAGAAGATCTTTGAAGAAATACCCATTGTGGACACGAACTTCCATCAATGCAGCATAACTACGCATAACTAGACAGCATGGAATAATATCATGAAGGATCCGAGTGATAGTGATCGACTCGCCATAATCTCCACGTGTCAGAAGGAATGTGCGAAGTGGAAAGAGATCGCACGTGTGAAAATACACGGCACCTTGTTAGACATGACATTAAAAAAAAGAAAAACAACAACAACGTTATACCAACATTGCACAACAAGAGAATCAAGTCGCAAGTAGCGCGACAACAGTAGGGGAGAACTCCGACGAAAAACATAACAATCAACTGAAATGACCCTATCGCAAATTGATACCATGATTGGAACAATAATTAAGTAAGTCACTGACAGCGTATTTTTCAGTCATTAATTCGGAAATCTTTGTAGAATCGGACGGCATACCTTGTGTTAATGACCACCATAAATAACAATAACCACCTTTCTAAAAGCTAGCTCAGTGATGACATGCCGAAAAAGTTTCCTTAAATAACCCACGCTGCTGCCCCAGGTTGTTCAAGAGAGGGAGTACTTTCTAAGTACAAAATTCTCATGTGAAGGGCAACTGTCAGGAAGCTGCTGTTTCATAATCTGCATTGTTACCATATCCGGAATCATTGTGTCCATAACCAGAAGGACCAAGTATTGTAGGTAACTCAATGAGCAGAAACCAGTTCATCTCTATTATGATAGTTAGTGTTAACTCCCCTTTGAGACTTATATCTACTACTCCCATGTAGCATGGTATAGGACATGAAACCCCAAGGAATGAGCCTCAACCAACCATGGGCCAAGTTCCACCTCCGTCTTTAGAAAAATGTAGAATGTAGAAACACCAATCGACCTGAGAACCTAAAGGGAAGCAACCAATGAAGAAGCCGAGGAATGAGAAAGCTCCAACAACGCCACCAACCCAGGAGGAACATGAAGACTTTGAAACCAGGAATTTATTGCCGCCTTATACTCCACCAAGAAGGATGGATGCGCCACCAGTTACCATCCCTGCCAAGGCACATGTTACACTTGTAGCACCTAAGAAACCAAAAGATATGAAAGTATTGCAGAATATCATGCCTCAGCTGGTAAACCTTCCCTTTCAAGATTCAGACACCAGTAGAATCAACGAACTGGACAGGAAGAATTATATGAAGCTGGTCAGAGATTCGATGGAATTTCCAAACTGGTTTGTCCCAATGCAATGGGCACGTAGACTAGAATAGTCGTGGCTACTATCACTTCTCTTCATGCCGCACTTTAGCCGAACCAGAGAAGTGGATACTTATGTAAAATAGTTATTGGTAATCTTTCATGCAGCCTTCCTTTGGCTAGAAAAGCCACACTCGATTAATGTTGATATCATTTCTGCAATCACAGGATTTCTAAGAGCTGGGTTAGACCCTGAAGAGACCTTGGAGGAAGGAAAACACCCAGACAAGATTGCACAGGTCCAAGCAAAGTATGGCCTAGTAAGCTCTAGTGAAGAGTTTCTAATATCATCCATCAAGGACCTTGCTACTTGTATGGCAACCATGGTATTGACACATAAACTATTGCATGTCCAGAGACCAAAGCAATGTACTGCAAGAATAGTAATGCTGGCTGTACTCTGTGCAGAAGGAGTGCAAATCAATTTATCCCAATTCTTGCTTAATGAACTACTCCAGGATGCCACTTCAGCACATGAAGAAGGTACTCCTTTCCATTATGATTGGTTGATAATTTTGATATCGTTTACTGTGTGGCTTGAGCCTGCAGATTATCAATAGGTAGACTTACCTACCCTATGTAGAGGAGAGAGATACCAGAACTTGTGGTTCTCGCCTGACAAAGATATACAACTGAGTAGCAACACTGAATTCTTTGTCCATAATGAAGCCTTGAGCAACTTGGTGAAACAACAGGTAAGGCTTCGTGGAACTACCAGGTTCATATTTGAACATATTGTCAATTTTCAATTAGCACCCCAACATGTATACATCCAGCCACGCTGAGACCCCCGAAGACAATGGTTACCAACACAATATATGCTTACGCTGGAAGATCTAGAGACCATTATCAGTGATTGGCCAGAATATTGGGAACATGAGGGATCACCACCTCTCAGAGAGAAGAATACCCAAGAAGCAGATGGAACAATGCCAAGTCAAGCTCAGCCCGATCAGCCTCAGAATGAGGTCCCGCTATAGAACCAACAAAAGGATGCGCAGAACAAAGAAGTACAACAAGAACCTGCAAGAAACAAAAGGATAACAAAGAAGCCAATACTTCTTGTATGGGAGGAGGAATTCGCAGCCCTGGCAGAGACCTTACAAAAAGCTGCACATACACGGTTCGACGACCTTGGGCAGTATCAGAATAAAATCACTACCACCATCACATAGGTTGAATGATATTGGGAGAACAATTGATGGAGTCAAACTTGTAGTAGAGCGCACACCGTAGGTACCACCATCGCATGACACACCTGGACCGATGGAAGCATAGGAAACCCTGCGACCTAGAGAAGGCCACCCCAATAAAGTCCAACTAAGCAAGGAAGTACTGGAGTTAGAAAACCCAGACCCCAATGAGGTCAAAAACACTACTAGCCCGATTGTCTTAGATTTTTCAAAAATACAATTGAAAAATGTGCATGCTTTATAGATAGTAGCAATTAGAGAGATTCGGATATGGGGACATACCCTTGAAAATCAAGTCAAACACTCAACAAATACTATCATCAAACTCAAGGCCAAAATGCAAAAGACAACACAAGAAGCAAGGAAAGAAGAAGTAAGCAGAAGCTCACACATGTCATTAATATTGTTTGTTCGAATTTGGATGATGTTGAAATATCACATGATATGCCATTCAGAGACAAGGTCCTCATGATAGGGAAGATAACAACTGAACTTAAGAAGAAAGTAACAGAGTTAGAGGAGCAAAGAAGACCCAACACACCTCCTAAAGTGTTGTCACGCATAAGAGACGCAACTACTCAGGCTGCGAAAGGAATAGAAGATTCCAAGCAGACATGTGCTAAGGCTGTAGAACAAGTATCTCAGACTTGGGAAGTTCTACTTGATGACGAGTAATCATAGAAGATTGCAAATGAGCTCACTGCGGTGGAAGCAAATATCACACAGATGCGAAATGAGATGAAGTAGCTGCCCTTGGAGCAGAAAAAGGTCAGGACAGCATAAGTGCGCAGACTGGAGCAACAAACCACTGCACTGTGCACACAAGAACAACACAAGTGCATAGACTGGAGCAACAAACCACTGCGTTGTGCGGACAATAGGAGCAACGTGAAGAAAAGGTAGAGGAATTGCAAGCAGAAGCAGAAAGAGTCACAAGGATAACTCAGCCTGTGCACCAGAAGGTGCATGAGGTAGCGGCCTCAGTAGAAAGAGACATGCCAGAACACATCAGTTCTGACCTGGTGGAACACATGCAGAAAATAGAGGAGGAAGTGCGCACATAAACAAAAAAATTGCTGAAAATCATGGAGGATTTTCAGAAAAAAAAAATTAGTGCAAGTCAGTTTATGGAGCACTATCTCGTGTGGTTAGGGACGAGCCACAGGTCAGTGTTGAGGGCCTGTTGGGCCTCGAGACAGAAGGGCATAGTTCATGTATAATTATGCCTAAGTATGGAAGAAGAGTGCAAAGAAGAAGAAGAAGGAGCTACAATAGAGGAAGCAGCATCAAAGGAAAAGGAAGAATGCTCCGACAGAAGAGGGAAAGTGAGGAAGAAGACAAAGAGAAGGAGCGGGACAAGGAAGATGCGCTAGTTTAGTAAGCTATGACATAAGGACATAGCAAGATATGAGATGACATGGCATAATTTTCGCAGAAGCAGGCGTGTGAATAAGCATAACGACATGAAAATGACGATAAGGAATAACGCTAAGAAAGTGACAGTCCTTAGTGATCATGGGTACAAGCTTGGCTGGAGGCGATGAAAGCCACACGCATAAAGGCATCTTTGTAAGTCAGGCCGATAGCGCCTTTTTGTTATGTATCGATAGAATAGGAAAGACAACCTGTTGGTTGAAGATAGTAAGTTGGCTGGGATAGCGACTGAAGCCGAGTCTGTTAGAGTCTGTATCGAGTATGTACAAGCAAGTATGGGAGTTGTATTGAGTCTGTAATAGGGCTATAAAAGAAGGAACCCAAGCTGTAAATGGGTTATATATTTTTGAGTTGATTAGTTGATATAGAATGTTTGAGTAAGTCTCTAGACTCTTGGAAAAAGATGCTTGAGCTATATATAGATAGTTTTGGTTAATGACTCTGGATAACTAAGTGCATTAGAGTAGTGGTTTTGTAGCTGAGTGCACAGCTAGGTAGAGAAGGTCGAGTCGATCCAGGCTATGTGCAGATCGCCAGTAGGATTAGATTAGATGGAGAAAGAGAGAAGATCAAAGAGCATGAGAGGGAGGAAAAGTATGCAAATATAGAAGAGAATATCTTGAACAGAGTCTGCAACTTTGTGTGCAGACAAAAATGTGCATCTATTTTTTCATGCCAATGCCAGATGAAGACCACCTTGTGGTTTTTTCTCAGAAGGGTTTCCACGTTATATGCTATGTATATGTGTGAATGTTGAGTAGCTTAGTTAAATGCATAAATTTCATGTTCAATGATTGATTGATTATTGTGTTGCAAATGAATAAATGCATGAATGTCGCGTTATAGTAATGAATATGCCTATGTTGTCTGTTCACTATATGTTTGCATGAAATTGAAAAAATAAGGGTTGAATTATAACGTGGTAATGAAGTACTTTGCAAACTAGTATCCCACCTTCCCGGTCTTCATTGAAAAACCTTGGCACCGAGTCAAGGTAATAGAACACCCGTCTGCACAACTGCGAAAACATGGTTCTGGTAGTTACCCATAAGGATTGAGATATCTTGGGTGAGATGACATCTGTGGCGTAGGTGCTGCTAGTTGAGTTCCGCTCTGTCTAGATGATATCTTGGGATTTGTTGTGTTGACCAAGAAGGGGCTGAACCTGGGTCTAAAGAGGGGAAGAGAGAGAGAAAAATCCAGCAGGATTGATACAACACCATAATCTACTGGTTACTATAGCAGTTGAACCACACCAAGAGTACTAACATAATGAACCTAGAATATGACTGCCAATATGTTAAACAACAGTCTCTCCAATTCGGTCTCCTATAATATCCTAGACGTTAATCCCCTACACATATGTAATATGTTGTAGTCATTATCATTGTGGCACTAGGTGCTCAGACAAGGGTCTTTAAGGACCTAAAGACATTATTATTATTATTATCATTTTGTAAAAATCAATTAATTAAAACAACTAGCACAACGAAAACCACAAAATAGTATGGGATGCCTTAATCCACAACATGAGGGGGAATGGGGACATTCCTATCAATTTTGACATTTGTGATTATTCTATCCTTTGGAGTTATTTTTGACACCTTATGCTTGGCTAGAGGTTACACTTGACCCTGTGATCCCTGGTTGTAACTTCCCCTTCTTGGGAATTTGAGTTGCCTTGGTGTAATTTGAATGGATCTTGGATGAATAACCTCCTTAGGTGTGTTTTGTCTCCTTTGGTCTATAAATCCTTGGTTTATCTCCTCATGGAGGGTTGTGTCTTACTTAGTTGGTTGTTTCCTAGTTGCTTGGTTTCCTTGCTAACTTTATGCCTTGTTGGTTGTTGACTGTTGGTGGTTGGATTGGCTTGTTTTTGTTTCCTAAATGGTTGGTTGTTGGTTGTTGATGATATCATGTTTTAGGTAGGCCCGAGAAATTGTGTTATAGTTCCTCTGTGTCCACATAAATCGTGATGGTGAATGGCGATATCCTGAGGGATCTAGGTGCTGAAGGGATTACTATTGCACCTGGTATTGGGGTGAAGGAGTAAGAAAGTGGTGAGGAATTGATTTATTGCTTCTCAAACTAGTATCATGAGTTATTATTGAGTGTGCAGGATTTTCCCTTGGATCCGTGGCCTTAGTTTACGGGTGGTTTGTCTAAGAGGATTCAACTTGGTAGTACCTAAGGCTGGGTGGAACATGGTCTGGTCATTACCAATTTCACATTAATATGATAAGTGACTTATTTTATGTGAATTCATATGTTTATATAATGTTTCCATTGTTTCCATAGCTAAATTGTATATTGTTGATGTGCATGGTAGATGTGTCAATGGTTGGATGCATATATGATGGTTTAATTGCTTGGAAATTGGTGTATTCTCCTTGCTATTGAGATATGATATTGTTGGGAGCTTGAAACATGTTGTTCCTGTGTTGTTTGTTATAGTGTACTCTGCAAATGCACCCTCCCTAACTAATCAAACATGTTATATGTTTATTTGATGTTGTATGGTTGTAACTTATCAGGTTGTGAATTTGAATCTGGACCATTTATGTGATGCTTGTAATTGATTATGTTGGATTATGAATGAATCATATGTCTAGTTTGATTCATCTCCACTGTGTATGTTTAGTCTACATATGCATGTGTCTTTTAAGTTGGAAGAATAATCCTAATTTTCCACAGAGTATGTTGTTAAACGATAAGTTAGTTGTCGAAGTGTCGATGTCGAGATCAACATTTTATTGGTGAACAGATCATTATGCTCATGTCAATTCCGAAGTGCTGACACTGGGGTACCAATGTCGGAATCAGAGAGTGGATTGGTAGAACTATGGTTTGCATTTTGACTCTTGACTTTCGAATCGAAGGGTGAAAGTGCCCAGTGTATGTGAATCGTTGAGGGTTTGATGTCGGTGTCGAAAGGATCGTTGGTATGTGAATATTGGTCAATGCCAACTTTCGAGTTCCAATGTTGGGGTCGACAGGTTGGGGTTTTCAATCGTGGATTCGTTGTGTTGTTTCGACTTCCTACTTCCAACTTTCGATGTTAGGAATGTCTAGAAGGTAGAAATAATAGTTGGAGTTGTTTATAACCATCAAGAATGCTTAATTATGTTAATTAATTGGTTGTTTAATCATGCTTAATTAATTAAGAGATTAAATATTTAATTATATGTGCATTGGCTCGTCTCAACCTTTCCTTGGTCATTTGGTGCTTTTTCCCTTAGTTTTGGGGTCGGGTACGTTACATATCCAAACCCTATCCAAGATGATGGTGAATCCAAAAGATGAAGTTCAAGTAAGAACCCTAGATGGTTCCTTCTCCTTATCTATATAGGGTGGATATTTCACCACCAAATCTAAAACCCAATGGGTGGATGGAGTTTTCCTACCCCAAACAGAAACTATGGACTAACCACTAAATGGTATCAATAGATAATGTGCAAAATCAATAAGCATGCCCAATATGGATGAGTTCTTCTCTTTTTATTTTCTTCTTTGGACAAATACCACAGGAAATACCATAGGTCACCAAAAACCACAAAACCATTTTAGTTAGTAGAACACCAAAATAATCCCCAGATAAGATGATTTTAGCCTACATGAGTCTAATAGGCTACAAGGTGGTCCTATAGGTAACTTCAAGTGAAGCGAAAACATAAAAAAAATACACTTGATAATGACTTGAGAATCACTAAAAACCTGCACCTTACGAACTCCAAAATCCCAAGAAACCTTTATAGAAGGTTTTAGCAACATCAACTAAGAAAATTGATTGAAGCCTTTGAATACACCCAATTTAAATTTCAACCAATGATTGTCTTCCAAATGTATCATTTCTCTAACTCCACACACCTATGGATCCATTTGAGAAATTCCGTCCACATATAACTAGCCCTAGACTTGTCAATCACCTCTTCAATAGGCCTTGGAGTCTTGACAATGTAACCATGTACAAAATATTTGAGAATATTCATTGACTGCAAAACTCATGCAAGGGAGGAATCTAATAATCCCCAAACAAACAAATTTCTTGGACAACCATATTGCCTAAGCTACAATGATATGAATTGCATGAAAACCCTTCACAGTAGTATTACCATCCCAAAATGTTAAACATTATTCTAAACAACCACCTTTCCATAAATTACTTCTGTCTATAAGTGCATCTAATTCCATCAAAACTAGTAAAGTATAGGGACAAAAAATTGAGCTTATGGATAGTATTTTCATCACTAGCTTTAGATAACATGCACCATTGGGGACCACTATTGCACTTTTTTTTTGTAAATTACCCTAGGTAAGTACTTTGGTATTAATAGGACAAAGGATTACCATGGATATTTTTTTATGGAGCATCTAGGGGTCCAAGTCGTATATGTAGCCTTAGTTTCGTGTTGTATATAACATATAATCATTAATATATTTTTTTTTCGTCAATCTTTCTACGAATTATAATGTCTTGTAAAAAATTGGGCGAATCTTTCACATAATTATAAAATCTTGTAAAATCATGACAAATCTTTCACATAATTATAAAGTATTGTAAAATCATGACGAATCTTTCATGGAATTATAAAAAATTGTAAAACTATTTGTGAATATTTCACAAAATTATAAAATCTTAGCGAATCTTGCACTTAACTATAAAGCCTTGTAAAGTATTGGAAGATTGATTGAAATTTGACAGAATAAAATTTCCTAGATAATTTTGTGTTTACTTCATATTTTTCATGTATTTTACCCTAGAACACCTTGCAAACAAAATCCAAGCTAATTTGTTGACTTTACTTGTATAATACTAAGTTCAAACCCTCCTTAGAGATAAAATGTAGAGATGATTTCATAAATATTTGCAATATACAATTGAGCACTCGACCAATGTGTGAAACTCACTAAACCTACTACACTCGGTGTATAATAAATTTTCACAAATTATGTGGGACCTAACCATCCCCATCAATAAACAAATAAGGTTACCAAAAAACCAGTTGTTTGAAGGACTACCTGAAATAACAAGCTTGAAAATCTCTACATCAATATTCTCAAAAACTTCAATGGATGGTTGTAATACATACACAATGACATTAACATCTTCTTGGCACGAATCTCCCCATTTTTTAGCATGAAATGAAATCAAAGTGAACAATTTGTGTAGGAGAAATATAATAAGGTGCCTCTCACAAAACATTAACATTAATTATAACACCATTTCCGATTGTACAAAATATCCATGTAATATAAATGCTCCTCTTTATCTAATTATGATTTAGAGTAGGAATTTTTTTAGAAACACACACCTCAACATATTCTTTCAAGTTCAGCTTCACATGATTTACAGTGTTAGTGACCAATACCACGTGAGGTCTCACATTATTTTGTGATGAAAGAATAAAGTTCATCAAGAAAATTATGAATATATCTAAAATCCTAGAAGCTACATGTAATGTTCTTTTAGTTATGACATCAAAATATAATTGCATTAGGGGAATGTCGATCTTATTGACAATAGGTCTCCTACAATGAATGCGTAGGAGCCTAGTAGGCTATTGCATAGACCATTTTCCTCTTCTCTTAGCAACTCATTGCTTATTTCCCTCTATGAATACCAACATGTATTTTCAAAGAAAATATAAAATAAAGATAGTAGATTAAAAATTATAAAAGGTTAAGATGCTTACATTATGCTACAAAATTAAAGGAAATAAAAACATATTTCCTCAAACAATCGAATATTTAAAAAAAACATCAATAATTATGAAAAACACATTGAATGCGTAGAGAATAACCAAAGCTATATATTACACCTAATATTATGTGTTTATTAAATAAGCATAGCAACGTATAAACACACGTTTTTTTTAACTCAACAAAGGTCTTTAACTTTAACCCAAACTCCATGAATCAATGGAAGTCAAATGAAACCGATCAAGCTACTACAAAGGGCTCAAGCCTCATTCAAACATAAAATTAGAACTAGAATCATTCGGGGACTAACACAAATGTTAACCAAAATAAACCCAAACTTCCAAACTTCAAAATATGTTCAAAATGGAAGCAACAAAAAAAACCATTAAAATTTGCTAAGATATCAAAGCTAGAAATCCAAGTAGTTTCATGTACTTGAGTCTTGAATGAGCCCATTTTTACTCAGCATAAGTCTTCTTAAATTATTTACTTGACTTTCAATACTACGTCAATATCTATGTGGATAGATAGGTCCTAGCTTCACCAAATGCCGGCTTCATTTCATGTCATAGATAACAAAACGACAATGTTTGAGTTAACTATCAAAACGCCAAACGTAAAATAGCTTGTAACACGGAAATGTAGCTCCAATTTTACAACGTTTAATACAAAATATGTAATCTAGTTTTACCTGAAATGAAACCCTAAATTTACATATGGTAATCTTTCTCCCATAAACAATTTCCTTTTTCCAACCTACTCTAAAAATAGAGGAACAATGAAGTCAATCAACTAATAAGAATCACGTCATCTATGTTATTTCGTTCATTATTTATACACTTTGAACATGAACTTCTAATGATGAACTGTCATTATCAGCCTTCAAAAAATTATGTTTCATATCAATTTCATTAGAGAAATTTGGTATATTGTTTTCTCCCCTTCTATCACAATTTGGTCGCCAAAAAACTACTTCTCTATGAAATGGAAAATTGGTAATGTCATACTTTGTTACATATAATACTAAACATGTATCGAATTACTAGTATCATACCATGGTGATGAATCTAACATACCTTCAATCTATTTTCCTTGTACCTTGGCCCTCTTACCAAAGTGTTGCACTAAATTTTTAAATTTTCCAGAAAGTCAACTTTTAAATTATTTATATATTGTTTAACGATGTTGAGGGTATACCACACACATGGAATCCATTAATTCATGTTGATGAAATCATTCTCTTACCTCAGATGCTAGTGATCTTGCAATTTCTATCAAGTTGTGTCTCACTAAAATCACAATATTGTTGAATTGGTATATTGAAATATGGATCTCTTTGGTGATTTCATCCATCTTATTGACATAATAAAATGAATACATATATCCACACACTACCATACATAGTATCCCCTTTTCATCAAACTTCAAATAATTTTCAATGTTTTTTATATCAATGAATAATAGTCCAACTTTTAAACTTTGGACTTGGAAAATAGTTTGGCATCATATACAAATTATCTAATGTGAGGCATGCTAATTTTATTGCATTTGTGTATTATGCAATATACATTGTGCGACTCTGAAGCATTTTCACAAGGACATTCATTTCATAAAACATAGAAAGAATTCCAACCAATGTTAATAATGCCTCTATATCAGTTAGTCGAAAGAGAAGATCTTAGTCTTTGTTTACACTAAAGAAATGTTCATACATCACCCCTACCAAGGATTAGTAATCACTAAATAATCTTTGAGCTGGTCCATTCAATGAGATCAATCTTATATCAACATATTTTAATATTTTTTTTTTCCATTCATAACACTGTTAGAAAATGGTCAAACTATGTAAATCGCTTGGGATTACGACGAAAGTATGAATGAGTCTCATGTACAAGATCTTCAACTTTTGATTCTTGAAAAAAAATATTCAACTTTTGAAACAAGTGGAAACTTGGTTACTATTTTAAATGCAAGATTCATTCTATGATCCATACAATGAATACTGATCATAAATGGTGAAGCTAGTAGTTGTAGTTTGACACAAAGGCCATTCCTTTGTTTTTGCATGACTAATGCTTCATCTCAACACATACCAACCTTTTTGCAATCATTAAATGATCCATAACACCAATTTCCTTCAAAACATTAATAACAAGTTCATAAATATTATAGTTGTATAGTTATACCTCATTTTATGTATTCCGAGTAGATATGAATGCCTAATATGATCACTAACCATATAAGTTCTCATGCAAATCCATGAAGTATTATCAATAGTTGTAACTTCATCTAAAGATAACGGAAAACAAATCTTAGCCTTTACAATCTTCTCTTTCAAATCATCATTTTATGTTTGATCTAGATATCTTTCTCATTCCCAACCACTTGTTACAGACCAAAGAGAAGATGGAAAATCGACACTTCAAGAAAAGATATATAGTTCTCACTAATCTAGATAATCTATCATAGGACGACCTCCAGATAAGATGTGAAATACAATTCTTAATTGCATCATATTTGATAACAATTTTCTTTCTATCGTCTTTCCAAATAGAGATGTGATGGTTCGTCCACTTGCTTCAAGTTTTCTATTTCTTATTAAGTATTTATTAGATTCATCTTCAGATTCAAGTTTTCCAAATTTCTCATAATATTTCTATATGATTATAGAGTTCTCCTCGCTATTCACAAATTTCTAATTATACACATTTCTTGCATGATTCTCTATTGTATCCAACTTCATCTGCAATTTTTCTAGCTTGCCAAGTTTCCAACTACATGTGATGCATCTACCTTCTCGTAAAGTCTCTTTCTCATTTGTTGGAGATAAAAAATTTGAGACCCATTCACGTTGGAATTGTCTACCTATGTCCCATTGGCCCTTTTTCCTCTTCCTTGATTGCAAATGGTTTGTGTTATCTACCAAGGAAAAACCTTCAACATTGTTATTGTCAATTTCTAGTGAAATTGCATTTATCTCACTTTGATGCCTATAGAAACCTATTTTATCATCCATTATATAGATATTAGACACATTCTCATAAGAGTTGCATCTCTCTCACTTATGGGTCGCACAAAAGAGCTTGAATCATGAAGAGAATGTGGATTCTTGGATTGAGGATTTTGAAAGTATGATAATGCATCCCTTTGTATTGATGTTTTTTTTTCCATGATTGTTGTTTGACATCTCATTGCGTATTCCACAATTAAATTTTAAATTGATCTATAAACCAAAAGTGAAAAGAGTGACATATTTATAAGAAACATATGATTTAATATACTGTTTGTTGTTCTATCATAATTTGCATATTTCTTTCTTTCATGTTGTATGAAGGTCTCGGTTAAGAATACGAGAGTTCTAGATCCAAAAAAGGGTGATGAAAGTGTCATTGTAAAAAATGTCTCAATAAAATTAGGTGAATGCTTATGCCCATGTTCTGCTTTAACCAAGTGATTTATAATTTATCGTTTTCACCTTTCTACGATAATGGATTGTATACTGCAATTATTTTATTTAACTTGTTGAATCTCATCTTTGTCGTGTAGAGGTAATTGTGATCATTGGATGCACTTTTTGCAAAAATTTTATTTCCTTAAAAAAAAATATCATCATTTTCAATCCATATAGCTCCAGCATAGCTTTATTAGTCCCTGCCTCCCGGCATAGCAGGGACTCTATGAATCGGTTTGCCGCCGTTTTGTTTAATAGGCACGGAAACCAAAACAATTAATCAGCATTTATCCTAAGTTGTTTTGCAAATTATAAATGAAAGCTTTTTATTTCACTAATCAATATGCAACGGCTGTTTGTTTCACCAATCAAACAATTCCCCTTCTTATTTGGCCTCATTTCGAGGCGGAATATGCATTTTTTCTCTAAATCTTAGCTTAAAAATAAGGTTGGTGAATCAATTTTTAACAAAGACAAGTAATACTAGCAATTTGTCCTAGCATTACCTCTAACATTTAATGTTATTATACAATACACGATTCATTGATGTTATTATACAATCCATCCTTAAACACGTTGCTTTCTTCACCGCTTGAAATCCTTAGCGACTTGTGTGGCATGCATATGGACACATGTACAGTGCCTTGCATGTCATGCTGAAGCAGGCTTCCATCACCAATTTTCAGATGTTTTTTTTGTTTACCATTACTTCTCCTCAGCATCGAAACTCGGCTGTAACAAGAATCATCATTTTTAAGATGCAATTGCAGATTTGAAAGCATAACAGAGTTTGTAGCAAAAATTTAAAAGAACAAAAGGCAAAAGGAAGACATACTCAGCATCGAAACTCGGCTGTAACAAAAATCAGCATTTTTAAGATGCAATTGCAGATTTGAAAGCATAACAGAGTTTGTAGCAAAAATTTAAAAGAACAAAAGGCAAAAGGAAGACTTACCATGGAACAGTTGGGGGAGGAGAACTCTGCATGACTATTAATAACCTCCCTCTTGGAGCTCTAGAAAGTAGGACGGAGATGCTGAAGAAGATCTCTATGGAAGGCTACATTGCTCCTAAGCCTCCGATATCGGGTTCTACCTTTCATGGGCAAGGTAAGGAAGTATTTTTGAAGAAATTTATTGAACAAATTTAGTGAAGAAATTTTTTCAAAACCTGCATTTTTCTATTTCAAAGTGTAGAGATTTCATTTTGATTTTTATTACAAGACAACAAAATCCTCAATTCTCCATTGACAGACCAACCAGGGTTGGGATATGTAATAACAATTCTTCCACAATGGCCTTGTCATGGACAAGGACTACGTATTCGATTTCTTTGTGCTGGGTGAACACTGATTCGAATGTCTCTGTCAACAAACCTTGTCACCGTTCGACCTCAACAAAAACAGAAAAATAGTAAAGAGGATGGGATTTTGATGTCGGTTATGTTGCACATTAAATGAATCTGCAGATGAAAAAGACTATGTATAGAAATTCATGGCTGGAAAACCAAATTTGAGAATAATGCAAACAAGCGGACGCAAACGTGCAGAGCTTTGGCAAGTTGTTTTAGACGTTTTCAAGAAACAGTTGTGAGTGAATTATTCGTTAAGCCAGTGCTGTAACAAAAAGCTTTGGAGACATTTTATCAAAAAAATTTCTTACCCCATCAAGAACGTCATAATGCTTAATAAGAGCTGGTTTTAGGATATCGACAAGCTGCTCTTTAGTTAAAGGGGTGAGCGGCAACTTCTTCTGTGAATTCAGGGGTGTTTGAACCCTGCAATTTTCACTTCTTCCTTTCTTTCGCATCTGTTCCTTCATCATATGCAAGCTTCTAAAAGCAGCTTCTCTCTCTTTTGATATTGGCAAACATAGAAAGAAAATCTCGACCTTAAAAAACACCAAACTCTACAGCATTGTCATAAAATAGTCATGTGCTTATAACGTGGAAAGACGAAATTCTCTCTAGATTCTTGCAATTATCTATTATAAAAGAATATGGCAAACATGTTAAGTGACATGAACGATAATCTGCAAGCTTCTAAAAGCAGATTCTCTCTCTTTCGGTATTTGCAAAAGAAGGCATCACTTATGTGTACTGCAATCCGTGTGAAACATATGAAAAACAACTCTGGATTTTGTCTGGTTAAAAGCTTGGCACTGATATTGTCTGGTTAAAGCTTCACAGATGTGGGTCTACCCGTCCTTCTCCAACAGCGAAGCCTTCATTCAATAAATAAAGCCCACAAGTTTTCAGAAATAAGAAAAACAAGATCCTGAAACGACCCGAAAATTTCATAAATGAGCTATTCAACCACCTAAACAAGATCCTAAAAACGCTCATAAATGAGTTATTTAACCATAGAAACAAGATCCTAAAAACCCAACAACCTAGACCATTTTACTCATTAAATTCGATTTCGGTTCTGCCAAAGAAGTCGTGTTCACCAGGTTAGGTGTCAAAGGATATTAAAAGAAAGCAGACAAAACAAAAAGCTTACTGTAAGCTTCTATTGCATTAGGACAATCAAGAACAAATTATAAAAACAAACTAAATAGATTATTTTCACATCAAACCCTAACCTGATAGATGCAGTTGTTCACTGTAGCAACTTAAAAATGGATTTACTGGCTCCCAGATGTTAGGGCGACTATGCAAATCAGAAGATGTTAGGACAGCAGGCAGGTTGCGGCCTTCATTATTATCCTCTGCCACCATTATTTCTTCAGGATTCTACCTGCCATATATCTATTTTTTCCAAATTCATTATATATATATATATTGATTGGTTTTTATGCAATCCTTCCTAACTTACAAGCAAGATCTGGAACAGGAAATTTATGATAGATTCTTCCAGCCCTTTATTTTTGAAATCTGCATTAGTCACCAACTTTCTTTTACTAGTATCTGCTGGTCCTACTCAATGGTTTCAACTTTCAGTCCCCTCTGATGCCTAAATCAGTTAGCTCAAAATTAATTCAAGCTTGCTTCTGATATTATGTTTTATAAGGGTATTGTGTCTTAATTACATGCCTATTGCCCAGGTCTAACGCTAATTCCCAGGCAAGTCAAGTTCACCAAGAAGAGCGTCCCTGGGAGCGCTGGGAGATCCCACGAGTTCGAATATTGTATACAACGTGTCAAACCAGAGTAAGCAGCCAGCTGGAGCACATTATTCGATTGAAACAAAGGAAGACATCTATCGTCTCCTACCCCATCGATGCTTTCGATTCAATAGTTATTTCTATCCATATTAAATTTTGAGTCAATAACTTGTGTAATAAGGCAAGCTTCAGTGCTAAATACATAATTAACATCATAAATATTACAATGACCAACGTTCACTTGGTTCAATTAAGCCATCACACCATTAAGAAAATCAATTGTTTTATTCATATCATATAATTGGTAGGCCACCTTGAGAAAATTAATTTGCATCTTTGACTAACTCTGCGCTGTCTTCATGTTATCAATCAAAGATTTTCATTCCATATTGCATGCCTCACCCTGTTTATTTATAACATGAACACACCCCTTACCTCAAGTTGAAAACAAATCATACCTCACGCTGAAAACAAATCACGGGGATTTGCCTTTTATAGAGATCTGGTGATCGAATCTTGTTTCTTTATATGCAAAATCCTTCCGGCAGGGACTTGCTGCTTGCAGCCGTTCTTGTTATCAAATGTTTTACATGCTTCCGTCATCACTCAATTTTCTAACAATTTCCCACTTTTGGTTGGTATATTTTATTTTTTTGTTCTTTGTCATACTTGCTAGTTTTGGTTTGAAGCATTTATTTTGTGCATAATTCATCTTGTCTTACTTGTGCCAAGCACTACTATAAAGTCAAGGTTGAGATGTTTTGTTAAAGGTTACCATTAAAACACGGATAAAGTTGTGTTGTAGCAAGTCCCTTCCAAAGGGATATATTTCAGTGCATAAAATCATAAACGTTGAGGACTACATAAGTAAATTCCATGCTAGTGAGTAGAGGATCAATATTCATCTCGACATGCATCATGGCTCTCTTCTTTAGTGCCCCACTGCATATGCTTTTCTGCGCCAACATCCTGTGCTTCTCCCTTTGGTAGGGAGTTGTTGCAATGCAACTTTCTATTGATACATATATACATACTGCAACTAATTAAATCCATTATGATCTTCCAATCTTTGTTTCGATCAAGGAAAATTTTAGGGGCAAATCTTCGTCCATTGGGTGAAAATAATGGTGTTTTAAATTTGGATGGGACAAATTTTATATAGATATATTTTAAAATAATCCACCCTAAAATTACATATAAATTTTTAATATCTAAATTGTTTCACCGATCCAAAATTATAAATGTAATTTATGTAAATATATTTTCTCCCTCCAAATTAATCATGGATCCTTCTTCACCCTCGATTCATTGGAGTGAATAATTTTTAAGGAGTAATCGTTAACCTTTCTTTGCCATTGCATTGTCTTGGAGGACCTGGTCTTGTTGATATGCAGGATTGTGTTCCCTTTACTACTGCCGGATCATTATCTTTTGGATCGTGAACCTTTCTTTGTTGTTGCATTGTCTTGGAGGACCTTGTCTTGTTGATGTGCAGGATTGTGTTCCCTTTGCTCTTGCAAGATCATCATCTTTTGGTTTGTAGTTGAATTTTTTGATTATCTTGCTTCAAGAAGATTTAGTTCTCGTGGAAGTCAGCAGAGCCATCGGCTCTAGCTCTTTCTCTGGTGGATTGGTTTTTTTTTCCAGAAGCTGTTGTTTGAAGGCTGAATAGTCATTTGTGTCATTCTGGATTTGTGATTTGTTTGGGTGTTGATGTCACATACCCCAATTTTGTAAAATAATGTTATTTGTTTTAATTTGATTCCTAATACATTATGTTAAATTTAATGTTAAGTAGGAACTGATGACTTAGCAGAGTCAAAAGATGTGGAATGTAATTTTGAATATTTTATTTTTAATAGAAAAAAAGTGGAGACAACAGCTTGGGAGAGCTGTTAATAAGAGTGTTACTGGTCAAACTGGTGGAAGGAACTAGGTGGAGAGCAAAAGACAAGTGGCAGCATCCTCAAACACTTCCTATGTTGCAGGTGGCAACTTCCCCACATTTGGGGTCATGATTCCCCAAGAAAGTGGGATCAGAGCAGGTGGCTCAATTAATGACAACTAACCCAAAAAGTCCTAGGCAATCTTTTAAAAGTACCCAATGTAGAGAGCTGAGGCTGCTCATATATTTTCCAGGAGAAGAATCATTCAAGTGGAGTGCACTTAAAGGAATTCATTGGGAAAAAGGGAAAACTGTAAGGAAGGTGTTTTGAGAGATAATCTGCAGTAACTTGATCTGATACAGCTTTCCAGCTAAGAGATTTGACTGAAGAGTTCAGGAATGGTATTGAGTCTCAGGACTAGTACTTGATTATTTGCTGCACCTAGTTCCAGCCAGGGAGACTAGAGCAAGCTCCGGGGTCCTGAGGAGTCGCTGTTTGAGCGCTCTCCAGTTGTTGGTAGGGAGGAACGGCCTCCCATTGCTGTTGTCGTCCAAGCTCTAAGAACAGGTTCTACTGTTTTTAGTTTCTGCTCTATTATCTGTGTATGATTGAATGATGCATTTGCAGTTTATAGTGTAAAAATTTATAGAATAGAATATCTTAGTTTGTTTAGTAATGAAAATTATGCTTAATGAGAAACAAACCCTACCTGTGTTTTTCCCCATCTGGAGTAATCCAGAACGTACTCCAGCACAGGTAGTGAAATTATATAAAGAAAGTATGATGCAAATATAGAATAAGATGTTAACTTGATTAATAGAATGTTTACTTTTAATTGTTATCAGAAGAAATATCATATGTACACAGAGTAATGTTAAATCTGGACTGAGAATGTTAGATTATTAGAAATGGAAAAAGAAGCTATATTATTTTTACTGACAGCAGTAGGTGTTGGTAGGAAAAACAGTTCTTGATACAATATTCACTTTCAGTAATCTTATTATTTATTTTGAAACCAAAGAAAAGAATATACTGATTAAACTAGAGTAGGGTTAGACTAAATAGAATTGTTTTTCAACTCTACAGTTATTTCTTTCTAGTTTAGGATAATTAACTACTGTTTGTACAACAACCAAACTGAGAGTAAGAATAGTTAAACCGTTTGATTTACTTCTACAAATAAACTAGATAGTTTTCAGAATTTACTTATGGCTGTTAATATAACTAATTCATTTATTTCTTTATCTAACAAAGCTTGAACAAGTTCTACAGATACTTACTTGTTCCTTTTAATTTAAAAACAACACTACAATACTTTTATTATAGGAAATAATATAGACAGTTGTTATTTT
>LPNX011139090.1:672679-736257 GCA_001517045.1 Pseudotsuga menziesii
TAATACTACAGGGTAAAATTTTAAAGGCAATAAGGCGCAGGAAATAAACCAACAGAGTAATAACATGCTCGATTCATCGAGGTCATCCAACCATTATACATTATAAATAATAACCAAATAAATTATAGTAGTGCTTTATAAATTAAAGATAATTTAAAAGAACTGCAAATACTTGTTATATTGCCAAGTTAGGGTAAAACCCTACTATGTCAAAATATACAACCGAGGTATAAATAAAGAGTTAAGCTCTTTTTGTGCCTCTCGGCTTCCAACAAAACTATCAGCGTAAGGCTTTAACAGCCCTTCCATCTATTTATATATATTTACACAGTAACTGAACAAAAATCAAAATTTACAGTCACGGCCTAAGCTGGAGAGCCCCGCATAAAGCAAGGGTTTCAACATCCATTAAAACAACGAACCAAATAACCAAGTAAACCAAAAAATCCGCACGGGTTTTAGAGGCCAGGGCGACCAACCCGTAAATATCCTATAAGGGAATGGACAAGGTAGAACTGCCATGGAGAGTCCAAGGCTTACCGTAAGCTTGCAGCTATTCCAGTCTTGCTCTGTCTACACAGAAGGTCGAGCCGACACCTGTGTTCAACGAACAAATGACAATGTTAAAAAATTGTATCCAAAGTAAACATTTGTGTATTAAAACAAAACTGCAAAGTTATGGAAGGGTTAATAGAACTCTTACCTCGAATTTTACTATAACACGACCACCCACAAGCAGAAGAGCAACCACCAGCGCGAGGAGAATGAAACCCTTCATCTGCTGCAAGAGAGAAGGAGTTTACTAACACCACAAACAACCAACAATGACTGAGAATAGGAGCATCAAGCACAACAGGTAAATACGCTCGGGTCGTCACTTTATATCCAGCCAAAAGAAACTATTTTATGGTGAAACCCTACGCCTCAGCAACTCTGAAAATGCAAGACCACTACTCTCAGTGCCAATCCAAGGAGGAAGGAAACTCTTTACAGTCGAAAGATTCGGAATTGAGCTAGCTACGATGGTGAAACCTTGGAGAAAGTATCACTAACCTAAACTTAAGCAACAAATAGTTTCGTGACGGTACCTCTCTATTAAGCATTCGGGGTGAGCTTACGAGGAGAAACATCGAGTAGGGAGACTACCAGCAACAAGGCAAGTGACAGTGCAGACAAGAGCATGGTAGCAGAGCGGCCGGAGGCCCGAAGGCGACGGAGGAAATGTCAAGCTAGGGTTTGGGATTGCCCTTATAATCATACAACGCTTGGCCACGGTGTTGCCACGTCCCATGCAAATTATTTGCATGCAGTGGGTACAATTACATAGCCCCGACGAGCCTTGAAAACAAAGAGTACCATTTCCGATTATTGGCAAATCGGAGGATTCCAACATAATCCTCGTTCCCTTGGTCAACCTAGCATGTAAGATACATGGTAAATCACAAATCATTACTATAAATACTTTGCCATAACAATCATCAAAGTCGTGGGGGATACTATGACCCTTTGCTTTATAAGTTATGGTATTCATAAAACTTAAGTCAAGTTTAACCTTATGTTCATCATGGCGTGGTCCTTTTCACGACCTTTTTCTCTATGCTATGCAAACAATCTTTTATCAAACAATTATAATCATGGTAGTAATAAAGTCTTGTAATTTTGTTATAAGAAGGAATTAATAACGTTTGTTTTGGTGAGAATATTGCATACAACAAATATTCATTCAACCAAATATTTGTAACTTAGCAAGGGTAGAAACAATACTTACCCTAGCTCTTAAATGCAAGTAAAGGAGGCATCTTATAAAAGCTTATAGAACTTTAAAACAAAGTTAAACTATAAACTCATCTTGAAACATGGTTTATTCTTTGACCCCTTGTATTCACACTTTGCACCTTCTTTATGCATTGTAAAGTATTCACTCAACCAACAACTATAACTCTAATATGATTTTATACTGTTAGATGTTATAAAGGAAGTTATAGAATCAATCTATGGTAAATATCCTTTTGATAATGTTAACCTCAATTGTCTTTGATTGTGTAATTATTAAACTATTAAATATTGCATTTGAACATGTTAAGTCTTAAAATTGATAAGGGGCTTGACATTGATTTCCTTATGATATCTGAACCATAACTGGATAGTACATTCCAAGCAATGTATATGCAGAAGGATTTAATTCAACAACACTATAATAATCTAATTGAAAGTAGTTTGTAATGAGGACTTAATCCCCTTAAAACTTATAGCTTTAGGAAGATGGATTAATAGTATAGGAACTTATTAACTATTGCACATTACGTTCACATCGCAAGTAGTAATCAAAATTTATCATGACATAAGGGTTTTATGTTTAAAAATTTAAGACAAACCCTTTAATGTAACAACCTTACTATCCTTAGTATGCACGAAAGAAGGATTCAAGGCTTTTACTCACAAGACGACTATGGTAAACATCAAAGAGCTTATTACGCTTTATTAACTATAAATTACAACTAAAAAGAGAAAGCAACTATCACCAATACTGATAGAACTGAATCTCGTTTTCCATGGCAGCTTAAAAAGAATAACGATTTAAGGTTTTACCTCATGAAAGCATAGAAATTGAATAAGCATATTTATTCTTTTACTGAACTATTATTTTGTGCAACGAACATATATCGGTATGCGTAATGAATACTGACAAGCAGCACCGGATCTTTCTTACCTGTAAATCTGTAAGAGCAGGTAAACTTTCTGTGTTAGCTGAAAAGCTAAGTAAGCCCAAAACACCAAGACAGTTCCACCTTGTGGTCGTAAAGAAAAACAAATCATTAAACTGAAAAAGAATTATTCTATAAGATAAATATAATCAAGTAGTTAATTCAGTTTACAAAATCATTAACATATAACTAATTAAAACAATTAGTTGACTGCATTTATGAAGGTTATCTGTATTTTAAAAATGTTTAAATTTTTCAGAAATTTTGGGGTTTTCACAGTTGAAGTCATTCGCAGCCCTTTCAACAGATTAGAAGGAAGTTATGCAGTCTTCCTTTTCCGACCACAAGCGAAAGATTGGAGCTCAGTTTTTCTCTGATGGACATCGGAGGGGGTCCTCCTCCTCCTCTTCCACCTGAATTGGATGCTTTTAAATGCCTGTTTTCCTCCTGTGGTAAGAGGAAAGTTGGTCCAAATTTGCAGATATTTGTGAAGAAAGAAGACATAATTCCGTCTGTTGAATTACCTGCTGAACGACCTTGTCGTACAACATTAAATCTTGCATAAAGAGGGATCATAGGTCTATTTTAAGGTCTTTGGCCTTCTCCAAAGACTATTGAAGGATGGGTTCAACGAAACTGGAGGCCCTTGGTAGCTGAAGGAATTGTCTTTGTTTTCTATTCAGTTGAGGATCGTGACCTTATTTTTCGTAAAGGTCCATACTTGATGGGCCCTCAGGGGCCCTATTTAAATAAGTGGACTCCAGATTTTGATCCTACCCAAGATGTCCCGTTTGATGTTCCTATTTGGGTAAGGCTTCCTCATTTACCCTTACACTGTTGGAATTCAGAATATTTGGAAATCATTGGGAATAAGCTTGGAAAATATATTGATAGGGCGGAAAGGAAAGATCAACACTCATGTGCAAGGATATGCATTGAAGTTGACCTGGAGATAGGATTTCCTGAGGTGATAAATTTAATAGTAGTTGAATGGTCTCATATCCAGGAGCTAGACTATGAACAACTTCCTTTAAAGTGCCGTTTCTGCCATTGTTATGGTCACTTTGCTTGAAATTGCAAAACAAAATCAGAAGAAGATCTTGAAAAAGAGAAGACTGAACAATGGACTCATGTTTAGAAATCAGGTATTTCCAGCTAGGACAATAAAAATAAAGGTAAAGAAGGAAAGATTACGAATGGAGCCACTGCTGATGGGAAGAGTCTCCCTAAGACTCAACTTACAGAAAAATCCACTGCTCCATCTAATCATTTTTTTGTTTTAAGCTCCTCTGATCCTGTTCTGGAAGAGGGTCAAGTGCAATGATTAATTGAGTAGGATGATGAAATGGAAGCAAACACTAGACCATTGGAACAATCTAGAACACCAAATTCAGAATTACCTAGTGAAGGTGTAATCCTACAGGAAATCCATCCTTCTTGAAATGGAGCCAATCCCTCTTCATCTTATGAAGAAATATTAAAGAAGAATTCAGTTGTCAGTTCTGTTTCTTCTGATGATGATTCTATTGAGAAAATATCCAAGAAGGCAGGCATGAAGTCTTGAAAGCAGGCTAGAGAAGAAGAGGCTGAGAGACTAAAGATGTAGGGAAGTCAATCCACAATTGAGATGTCTCTTGGCAGAAGCAAGCAAACTAGACCCCAAAGGGAGTAATAACTCCCTCTTTCTGAGGTAAATAATGCTGATCATCTCTTGGGATTGCAGGGGTTTGGGGAATCCAAACAAAACACAAGTGGTTCAAGACTTACTGAGAATGGATTCTACTGATATTCTTTTTCTCCAAGAGATCAAAATTGAAGAGGAATCTCTTCTCTCCCTAAGCAAAACAAAGTGGAAAATGAATGCTGGAAAAGTGGTGAGCGCGCGAGGTACGTTGGGTGGTCTTTCAACCTTATTGTGTGCAGATAAATTTCTTTTGAAAATCTCATTTGTTACCCAACACTAGATTTATATAGAACTTCAACACATTTCTAGTAATATTGACTTGGCTCTTTTCAATCTGTATGTCCGTGTATTTTTTAAGGAAAAACGAGAATGCTGGAATACACTTTCAGATTTCTTAGAAATCTATTCTCCCTCAAATATTATAGTGGTAGGGGATCTCAATACAATTCTAGAACCTAAAGAGAAAAAAGGTGGAGTTCATGGAAATGATCATTTTCAAGTTTCCGTGGAGTCTTTGATTCAAGCCAGCGATCTTCCTGATTTTAAACTTAAAAAGGATCGTTTTACATGGTCCAATAACAAAGTAGGGGTTGCCAACATCTCTGCACGTCTTGAAAGCTTTCTTGTTCAAAGTTCCTTAATGGAGGGGAAGTTCGTAATATCAACCAAACTTTTGCCAAAATTAACTTTAGATCATCATCCTATTTCTATGATATTCAAAGAAGAGGAAGATCTTGGTCCAATTCCGTTCCATTTCAGTCCTCTTTGGATTGAGAGAGACGGATTCTGGGGAAATGTGTCTCAATCATGGTCTTTATATGTAGAAGGATCTCCTAGCTTTGTATGGGAGCAGAAACTTAAGAATACTAAGTCTTCTTTGAAAAATTGGGCAAAAAAAATTGCATCACTCCATTGAGCAGTCGACAAAAGAAATTTAAGGAACTAGCAGAGATTCAATTAGGAATGGAAGATATTGAAATCACCAAAGCTCAACTGTCACTTGAGTAGTTTGCTCAAATTAAGCCTTCCATTCTTTTCGGCAGGAAGAGGAATATCTTCGGCTGAAGTCTCATAGTCTTTGGTTGCTAGCAGGAGATAAAAACACAACCTTCTTCCACCATCAATGCAGAGCTAGACTCTCACAAAATCATATTTTGGAAATCTCCATAGAGGGAGAAATCATTAAAGGTCATGAACAATTAAAGTAGGCTACAAGAAGACATTATCAACTCTTGTTTCATGAGGATTTAATCTATGATTCTATAGTGACTGTTGATTTTTTAATAAATGTCCCTTCTATTGTTAGTTCAGAGGGAAATGCTGGTCTAATGAAGCCATTCACTGAAAATGAAATTTTGGATGTCATCTGGGCAATGAAGCTGGATAAAGCTCTTGGGACGGATGGATTTTCCTTCCATTTTTACAGAGTTTGTTGGAGTATCATAAAAATTGATCTTCTTCATATGGTGACATCCTTCCAAAAAAAATCCAAAGTGGGAGGGTGTACTAATTCCACTTTTCTTGCCTTAACCCCTAAGGAAGTTAATCCTGCAACTTTTGACAGGTTTTGACCTATTTCGCTCTGTAATGCCTCCTACAATATTTTTGCTAAAATTTTAGCTAACCGACTCAAGGATTTGTTAGGGAATTTGATTTCTCCTCTCCAGGGGGGTTTTCTAAAAGGTAGGCATCTAGTTGACAATGTTATTCAAGTTCAAGAATCCCTCCATTCTAGTTTTCAAAGGAAGGAGAAAGGAATGCTAATCAAGCTAGATATGAAATATGCCTTTGATTGTGTTAAGCTCTCCTTTCTACATAAAGTTCTTTTCTCTTTTGGTTTTAGCACCAAATTTGTTAACTTGATCAAATCTTGCATAGACAGGCCTTGGGTAGCACCTTTTTTCAATGGCAGACCTTCAATTTTCTTCCAAGCTTCAAGAGGACTCCGCCAAGGATGCCCTCTTACTCCTTTCCTCTACATCCCGATGGCAAAAACTCTTAGCAAAAAGCTCATAGTTGAAAAGGAAGTAGGCTATATTACATGCATTAAGATAACAAGGGGAGTGGATCCTATAAACCATGCCCTCTTTGCAGATTATTCACTTCTTCTAGGAGGGGCCTCTTTAAAGATTGCTTGGGCCTTTAATGAAATTCTCCAAAATTTCTGCTTAATTTCAGGAGCTTTGATCAACAAAAAGAAAAGTGTTGTTTATGGTTGGAATGTAGATCATCCGATAATTCTTTGAATAGCTCATTCATTGGGTTTCCTCAGATTTGATAAGTGGGATAAGATTAAATATCTCGGATTACCTCTAACTCTGGGGCCAAGTCCTCCTTCACTTTGGTTTGAAGTTATAGTTAAGATTAAATTCAAAATTGGTTCTTGGGGTGGTCAGTGGTTAACCGAGGCTGGAAAGTTGATCTTGATTAAGGCTATCCTATCACCCCTTCCCATCTTTCAATCCTCTTTGCTGCTTGCTCCGAAGTCTATCATGTCTCAGATTTCCAAACTTATGCGGGATTTTCTTTGGAATGGAAGTAAAGGCAAATAGAGTAAGCTTCATCTAGTAAGTTGGGACATTGTCAAAAGACCTTTATCGAAAGGTGGATTGTAGATTTAGGATCCTGGCTTAGCAAATCTAGCTATGGGAGGAAAAATTATTTGGTAGTTGTTTGCTGATAAAAAACACCCGGTAAGCAAAATTTTTTGGATGAAATATCTAAAGGGAGGTTCTTTGAGAACCTTAAAAGCAGAAAATATCCCTTAAAGGTACAACAATTTGGAATTCATGTAGAAAAGGAATAAATCATATTCAACAACATTTATATAGAATTCCTGGCAACGGGGAGAGGATTTTTTTGTGGGAGGATAGCATTATTAGGAATCCCCCTCTTTCTTCCTTAATCTCATTAAATCCTATCAAGTTGTTTTTTGTTAATAAAGGACTTATGAGACTTGCAGATATATGTTCTTGGGACAACGATGGGAATTAGATAGGTGGGTTGCTGCCAGAGTTTCCAAAACCTCTTCTGCCTCTAAAAAATTTGATGTATTCCATGCTTTCAGGATTAGCTCTAATTTATTGCTCCTCTAAGGATAATTATGGGTGGGGATGAACAGGTTTTTATTCTGCATCTCATGGATTTACTGCTCTTCAATCTCCTCATCCATCTCTGTTGTCTCCTTCTCTGTGGAAATACGTTTGGGATTCTTTCAGTCTACCCAAGGTAATTTTTTTTACTTGGCTGCTCATGCACAACCGAGCTCTGACTGGAGAGAATTTAATTAAGCATGGCTTCAATGGACCGTTTCGGTGTATCCTTTGAAATTCAGCTACTAAATCTTCATATCACATTTTCATTGAATGCTGGTCTACTCAAATCGTGTGGGGGAGGGTCCTTCATGGATTGATTGCCTTTATTCCTTCTCAAATTGCTGTTGCTTCCCTCTTCAACAATTGGAAAGACCAGAATCCTCTCAAATTAAATCAAAATGCCGATTGGAATAAAATATGGAAATCTGTGCCAAAGTTCATTTGGTGGACTGTTTGGATTGTTAGAAATGAGTGGATTTTCAGTAATAAACCATCGAAACCTACTAACGTTGCGGTTAGAGCGAAATATTTAATTGTGGAATCTGTTGGAAATTTGAGCAATGCTTCTCTACCTCCTAAAGCAGTCTATTGGTTGGGTCCGTGTTTGAATGGTGTACGGAGAGGAGCAATTAAAAAATCAGCCCCACTCCCATTCTGGTGATTGGTAGATAATGCTGCATTTTTTTCCTTGTGGTGGAAGAGGAATTCAATTCCCATTGTATTCTTCGACGGTGCATCCAAGGGAAATCCTGGGATTGCTGGTGCAGGTGGAGTGATCCTATCTTCAGCCAGATCTATTGAAACCTATTTCAGTAGGGGTCTAGGGATATGCTCGAATAACCAAGCAGAATGTTACGGTCTTTTGAAGGCTTACTAGATAGTAAAAGATATTGGATATAAGTCAATATAGATATTCAGAGACTCAAAGCTACTGATCAAAATGTTGAATTCTGAAGATCACTTTAACAATCCTTCTTTGAATGAATCCCTCCAGACAATTTGTAATATATTGAAATATTTCGACAGGGTAGTTTCATATCATATTCTGCGCGAGCTGAATAAACAAGCAGATAATTTGGAAAATAAATCCTGTCTGATGTTCCAAGGAAGCCTCAACATCAATGAAGAAATCAACTCATTACACTTGTTACCGTAATCTAGGTGCATCTTGACGAAACCTGATTAGTATAAATTTCATTTCCAGGAGACTTGTATCAATTTTGATCTTTTCGAAGTATCAATTATGCTCTATGTGTAATCGATTGTTGAGGCAATAGCCCGACCAATCTTGTAATTTCTGAAAAATTAAAAAATAAAAATTTATCCGTTTGAGTTAAAAAAAAAATTAAGGAGTAATTGGCGCATGATTTCATTAAAAACATTAAAGAGAACCTTTATTCCGTAAATAATGGATTTACAGTTGGTGGTGTATAGACCCATGGTTTTGGGTGTCCCATGATATTTGCCCATGGTATTGCATGTGATAAATATTATTAAAGGACTTAAGGTACATTATGGTATTTAGAAGATTCAATTGTTTTATTAAAATGGTAAATTCCATGGAAACACATTTTTTCAATTTCCATGTTAAGTATTTCTTTATTTTATTATATTAATAAAATTAGTTACCCATCCAATGTTTTTGTATTTTCAATGAATTCTACATATTAACATTTTCATTTTCCATATAATGTGTTTTTGTATTTTCAATTCAATAACTTTTTTGTTTTTGTTTTAAGCCAAATCATATTTACTATTTTTAAATTATATAGTTTTTTTTTCAATGATTGGATTTGATGACACTAAATAGTTGGTTGGTCAATAAGACTTGGTTCATATAAATATTATAATTAAATGGATTTCAATTGATTGTTGATATTTTGTAATAAAAATATATTATATTTTATATTTTATTTTTTTAATATATCTTTTATTTTTGTAAGTAGAAGTAGAAATTAATAGTAACAGAGGAAAAAAAGAGTATAGATCATCAAAAACTTTCCACGGGGGCCTTAAACCTATGAGGCCACCTACCCATTCTGTAAAAAATACTAGAGTTCATGTGGGTTTTTTTTGAGAAATAGAAAAGTATGCTCTTCTCAGAGCAATACACATCAATTGACATATTACAAATTAGAAAATGAATGTGGATAGACATGAAAATTACACATTTTAAAAATACAAAGAACTAGAAAATCTGTGAGTCACAAAGAGAACCAGTTATGGAGACACAACGTCTAGGGTGCATCATCTCTAGAGAAAACCTCTAGCGTCCCCAAAATTCAATCATACATCTAGGGTGTAGAAGCTCTTGAAGCGGTTGAGTAGCAATGGCATTGTTTAGAGCCTCGCGACTGCGCTTTATCGGCGTTATGATTTTGGTGTTCTTGAGGTGCTCCTTCACCAGAGCATTGGATTTTCTAGCAGCGGCATATGTCTCACCGCCTGTCCCCCGCTGGTCCATGTTTCCACCACCATCCGTGTTATCCTCGTTGTGAAAACAATATAGTGCCGCCAGTTGTAATTCGCCTCCATGGTGCTCAGCTGCTCATCGGTCTGGTTGAGATAGGTACGTATGCTCTACGCCATGTCCCTGGCGCCATTCCACTTGGTCGTTAGGTCCTCCATCAACACGACCATCATGTTTTTAATCATCTAGTAGTGATTTATTTTTCCACTGTTTCTTCCCGAGGCTAAATGTTCAGAAACCACCTTAGATTCCCAATCATCAATCATACATCTAACATGCATGGAGACCTGAATCACATATCCGTCAGTAGCTCCAAGTTTCACCTTACGATGTCCACCTCCACGACCTGCACTGCCTCTCTACAGAGTTCCTCGTTGCCTTGGCATTTTCAACCTCAACTTTCCTGGTAGGTTATCGGAGGAAGAAACAATTAACATAAGCAAGAAGACAAGCAGGATGGGAGAATGGAGGTTAGCAGGCTCCATGACGTGAAAGATCGACTTCATAGAACGATGAACAAACATACACAGGTATTAACTCTTCTATGTTATGTCCAAGGATCGACTGGACGTCCCAACTGCTTGCGGGGTTGGCAGACAGCTCGCCACCCTAGGCATTTAATACTACCACGCCATCGTCCGCTCCGTTTCCCGCAATGAAGCCACGCGTCTTGAGCGACAGGTGGCCCATGTGAAGTCCTTGTGTGTCACCCGCATCCGAGATTATTTTTTTAATATATATATTAATATTAATATAATGGATTAGAACATATATTCTATTCATATTTATTATTGTATTTAATGTCAATACTCACAATATTTTATAATTGGCTAATATTTTACAAATATTTTATAATTCAATTTTTTTTTAAATATATATTTTATTATTGATAAATTAGTCTTTAAATTTTCCTAATCACCAAGAAGATTCACCCAATTATTATACATATAAATTTATGAAGAATTCTTAAAATTATCCTTAGTTCCGATATTCCAATCTTTTGTTGGCATAAGTGCTATTGAAAATAGAGTATACGCACATATTGAAAAGACAACACTCTCAACAAGTGCTTCATAGCAGCGGATACCTGCCAATTGGTAGGTACGCCGCAACATTTCCAGTTTGCTATAGAGTTTTGTTCAAATGCCGTGTGAGATAAAGATTTTCTAAAAATCTGTGCAAATAAATGATGTTGCATGGATTACAATCAGCAATGATTTAGTGCATGTGCTAGAGTTGGCTGCTGGAGCTATCTTTGTTATTGACAGTCTAATCTTTGGAACATTGTTCCAATGCACTATGAAACAATTATAAACCATTAACCTTGATGTTGCATGGATTACAAGCAACAATGCTTCGGTGCATGTGCTACATTTGGATGTGGGAGCTACCTGCTATCTTTGTTATTGACAATTTAATCTTTGGCACATTGTTCCAATGCGCTATGAAACTATTATAAACCATTAACCTTGTCTGGCATGCACGCTTTAATCTTCCAGGTTATATGGTAGATTTAAGCCCATAGTATGATTGGGCATTTGACCAAAAATAGAGTGAGAAGAATACTTAACTATTGCTTGGGATCTATATCACTTTAATATGCCAGGTTATATGGTATACTTTCTAGGATTTATAAGTGGAAGTGTTGGTTTGTCTATGTGCTCGTTCAAATTGATAAGTGGAAGTGTTGGTTTGTTATTTTTCTTGTTGAACGAGCAAAACATAAATGTTGGTTTGTTATTTGAGTGTGCAAAACAACATAATGAATAACCAACTGGCATTCTTTGTTGTATATTGCAAAGTGTTCTAATTTGAATTGATAAACAAATAGCATATGTATAGGCTTTGGAACATATTCTCAGCTATGAGAAATTGAATTTGAAAAGGCACACAGGGACTTAAATAGTATCCATGATATTTTATTCATGATACATTGTCATATGTACAGTACCAGGGACATTGTCAACAATATTGCATGATGAGCACGTGTTGTTGTTGCTACCATGTAGGTGTTGCAGAGAAGCTAGTTGTATTGAAAATAGCTATTCATTAAATTATAATTAATTTTATATTGTTTATTTTGCAGTAGCCCATTAACATATTAGTGACTGCTCATCATCCAAGGTATCTTAAAAGCTAATAAATTGGATATCTCTTAGTGTTTTTTTTTGTTTGGTGGGATTGAACTTGTTGTGTACATAATCTATACAAAACCACATTCAAATGTTCTACAATGAATCTGTATATAATCTTCTGTACAAGGTTATCTTAAAAGCTAATAACGTGGATATCTCTTAGTGTTTTTTTTTGTTTGGTGGGATTGAACTTGTTGCATACATAATTTGTACAAAACCACGTTCAAATGTTCTACAATGAATATGTATATAATATTATGTACAAGATTATCTTAAAAGCTATTAACTTGGATATCTCTTAGTGTTTTTTTTGTTTGGTGGGATTGAACTTGTTGCGTACATAATCTGTACAAAACCACATTCAAATATCCTCCAATGAATCTATATATAAGCTTTTGTACATATACTGTTATATTCCAACCAATTTTGCATTACATCTTGTTTAATCTTCAACTTTAGCCAATTATTTAGAAGGAACAAATCACAGATCCATACAATGCGACTTATGCAACATTTGTGAAGGCAATGTCCGAGCTTAATTGCGATTGCAAATAATTAAAATTATATAGTACCTTTTTAATGCAAAACTCTGAATCTTATTAGTTTACCACTTAAGGTAACAATACCAATACTAATATTGTTTGTCTTAGTATTATACAATTTAGTAGTTAACTAATTTTGTAATGCCAACATGGAAATTATCTTTTATCTTTTGGCAATGCTTAGTGTAGTCTTGACATAAGGATTTGCTTATTGTAATCTTGACATAAGGATTATCAATAACACAAGGCTAAGTAAATTTAATGATATTCTCCGATCTTGCATTGTAGTAAACTTAAGAAACCCATTAAATAATGATTCTTATGGGAATTTTTTTTGGAGATTTTAATTTACCAAAAAGTCTTTAAATGCTTTTGCTATAGTAATTTGTATATGCAATTATTTCGATATAATATAGTCAAAATATTCATTAGAAAAACCTGTCGATTCAACTATGTGAAGTGAACAACGACTATGTGAAACCTCGACACCATATGATACGACACACGGTATGGCACTATGATTGACAGTGTGATTCACACCTATGTGGGACATACCATCACACCAAGATAGACTTACAACAGTTCATTATATACACGATTCCCTGGTTGAGGATCATACACCATACATAGTCAATAACAACACATAAACGTTAGACATAGCCCATAGCAGACATAGTCATACATAGCAGCTACACTGCAATAAGCACTAGACATAGCTATACTGCATACATAGCTTCACATAACATCCATATCATTATAAACACTTGACATAGCCAAACATAATGCCATAAAATCTACCTACAACACTTGTATATGCATTGGAGAATACTGGGATCAATAGTAACATGTAACTATAGACTATAACTACACAATGACCCTCATTTTGGTAATCACACCTGACATTGTAATAAGTTAAGATCACAGTTCGAGGAAATCTCAGTTTTCAATTATCATAAGGTAATTCACCTTGCATTATAATATTTTTTTTTAGCATTTTGATTTTGCCAAATGATTGACTATATTATAATGTTTTTTTTCAGCATTTTGATTCTTCCCTATATATAAATATTTATATATATAACACTGGCTTTGTTTCTATGGATAAAGACTTATATAATCATTTTATACACAAATCAAAGCAAGAAGATGATTTTAAGGACATCTTCATCATTTACTTTGTCCATATATTGAAATGAAAAAAATTACTTTGTCCATGTAATGAAATGAAAGAATCTTAACGAATAGTAGGAAATCAAATACTATGAAAGTATTAATAATGTTTTCATAATATTTTATATCGTGCTTAGATCTCTTAGTTCATTATCCGACTCTTGTAACTTCCATTACATATTCAAGGACATGTGGAGTGTAGTTTATAAGCGAAACATTTTTTAGCTTTTTGATTTTGCAAAGAAATGTAAATATGATAAATTTACATGGGAGAATAATGAATTAATTTAAAGAATCCAATTAGTGGACATGGAATGCTTTATTCATGTAATCATCATTATTTCATACACACCGCCCGAAATGCAAGAACAATAAGGAAGAAGGACTATACAACATAAAAAAAAATAGGAATTGATAAGCGTGCAATGAAGTATTAATGTTGAGATTATTCTTTTATTGATGTGTATATTCATATCACAAATGTGTTTTTAATGTTGATTATTCATATTGAAACACTTGTTGGTAGGTAGTAACATCTCTCTGGACACTTCTATACTATGTGTAGTATCAATTGTAAGCCAACTTACGTCTTGTAGTTTATGGAGTAGAAAATGGATAGTGGATGGATGCCTCATGGAGTAGAGAATGCGCCATATCTGTCCAGTGCTACCAAACTATGCGAAGAGTCAATCTCGTTAAAAGAAGACCATTCTGTAAGAGCATGCATACAATAGAAGCTGAGCACGTAAAGCCTCAAATAAAGAAGGAAGAATGGAAGCAATGAAATGAGTCAAGCCTACCTGCTATATCGATTCTTAGGAGGGAGAGATTTCAAAGTCTGGCTATTGCTTTCTAAATAGAATAGGGGAAAACTGTTGTGTTCTAGTGTATGATGCAAATGTGCTTAAGTTAGACGATGTTAAATGAGCTCTACATCTGCTGCTGTTGGATCTACTAGTGCTAGTGCTAGTGCTAGTGTTGGTGCATAGAATATACATTAAATACGGTTAATTTGAGAGAATACGATGGCATTAATTCTGAACCAAAGAGAGGAGAGGAGAGGAAGAATGAATTTGAAGCAAATTACCCCCATAAGGCAATGATGGAGACTGTATGCCATAAGTTGGAATGGTGATCGCTTGTACATATTTGTACACCATCAGATGCAATAGTAGTGAAAATAATGGTCACAAGTCAAGTGGGATTGGGATTGTTCAATAGAGAGTTGAAATTCATGGCTTAAACTCATCAACGATTTGAGCAGGCCAGGCATGGTTTTGAGGCCATTGGTGCAATAGAGACTGAAGAAGTCATTCCTACGTGCTATTACTATTATAACACATGTAATGTAACCCGAATCACATGTAATGAACAAACCCAACATCATTCTTAATTTCTGAAATGTCTTGGAAGGCATAGACTGAGTGGTAGGCGTCATCATTTTTTCTAATAAATCTTCCACGTGCATCCAAATACCCTAGTCACATACATTGTCCAGTTCTAAGCTTCAGGTTTCTGTTACTCTGTCAGTTAATGACACAAGTCAAATGTTGTCTTTAGAGGGCAAATCAAGTTCCATGTTTTTACAAACGAGTGTATCTGATTGCAGTAGGACAAAGATTCAGATATGCAGTGGTTCAATCTCACCACAATGGACGAACAAAGGATGACGATGGCCTGGAATACATCTCGCTCTCGCTCGCAGGTCTCATGCAGCTTCTCTTTCAAAGTTAACAACCCATGCAACAATTCAAATTCAAGCTTCCTGCTGATTTGTTTATCCAGCATGGAGCGGTTTGCATGTGTCCATGGACGCATGTCAGGTGCATTGAAGGTTCATTGTTCTCCATAATTACATGCACAAAGACACGAAGAGATGCACAACGACGTGTGACGGGTTCGTTGTAATATTTGTTATTTGTTTGTTGTGGCAGTAGTTTAGTTTCGATCTTGTCAAAACCTATGCAATGACTTATTTAAAACATTTGTTCAAACCATGGCTTGGCAATGCTCTGCATTCTGCATTGACATTGACACTGACACTGACACACATAATAGATACACAAAGAAAACAAAAACTATGTGGGTTTTTTGGAGTAGTTCCCGGTCAAGATGGGAATCACGCCCCTAAATAATATAAAGGCAATAGACCATAGATCTTGTTGGAGGCTACATATCCTATCTGTTGTAGAATGTTCCGGAGGTAGGCCTTATTCTCTGTGCAATACCTCTTAATATTTTCTAGGATTATTACATACTTAATAACGTTTCATTGGGGCTCGCTGTCGCTAGTATAAATATTTACTCTGGGGCTCGCTGTCGCTAGTATAAATATTTACTCTGCTGCTGGGTCGTCTGTTTTATGTGGCTTAGAAACCATCGAAAACGAAGGTGAAAATTAATCAATGGTTTGGATAAACCACTATTATGTCGTCCTACTCGGTTCGTACCATTCGATCAGGACCAGGTGGGGCATATTTAAAAACCTTCGCTTCCATTTATTGAAGTTTCTTTCTGTGATAATGGAAGGTATATGTCCTTATTAATTACGCCTATGAGGTTTAACCATCGCAGCCGCTAGCGTGACACATGTTGGTTGAACGAGCATATAAGGAACTGGACGGTGCCCAAAGGAATGGTCTGAATCTAAGTTCGTAGTAGCTCTCTTCAGTTTGTTCCTACATGTGTCTAGTAAGTTTGTGAGAGTTAGGTCGTTCAAATTCAAAATATATGGAGACACATAAGTATTAAGGGATTTAGGTCCCAAGTGCCCAGGTAAGGCTGCATGAGTCCGTGGTAGGATCCATATAGCGTTACCAGCATGATAGTCTGTGTAGTAGTAGAGATACTAGTGTTTAGTGTATATATGGACAAGTTACAGAGTCCCCAGCATCATAGGCTTTCAAAAGCAAACCCCGTCCAGGCCCCCGGTCGGGATGTCTTCGTAGATGGATATCGAGCTTACCATTAACTAGAAATAGAGAAGCAAGCAACGAATCCATCCGGTTTAGACCTAGTAGTTGTTTCAAATCCGTTGGAAATGAACTTGTTTGCCCATGACGTGTAAAGTTTATAGAAAATTAATTTCCTTAAATCTTGGGCTGATATAAACCTTGCTCATATGAAACCAAACTCTAATATGAAACCAAGCTCTGATATAAAACTTTGCTCTTAGCCAAAACCAAGGGCTCAATCGATATTAAAATTTAATTTTCACTTTTCACGCCAACCACTTTTTCTTTTTCACTTGTTGGGTGAAACTTGTCTATCTCCCGACTAGACAAGTTTATAAATTTTAGTCGGTCTTACTACTCGACTAAATTTACTTCGACTTTCTTGTCCGTTCTACGGACTGATTTTACCTCGACCACTTGTCACATCTAAGTCGGCTGACTTCGACCTCCAAGTCGGCTCACCTCTCCGACCACTTAAGTCGGCTGACCTCTTCGACCACTCAAGTTGGCTGACCTGAGTTGGCTGACTCAACCGACCTCTCAAGTCGGTTCACTTTGGTCGAAATCTACAGAGTAGGTTTCTTAGTCTAAAGACTTAAGAAATTACAAATGCTTTTCACCTGTGAGTAAGATGAGTAAAATTGGACACATTAACAAATCCAAATAATGTGCCATAAAACTTGGAACTTTCACGCGGTGAGAATTTTATGGGTTCTTTGATCTTTCACTTAACAATAATTGTAAAAGACATTTACAGAAGTAAATCTGGAAATATGTGCGGCCAAATAATCATGCAATCAACCATAAACTATTTCATATATTTAACTATGCGGAAATAACAAAGTATTACAAACTTGTCAATTACAAACTGGTCGGTCTACAGATCTTCGACTCTTCGACTAAATCACATACACAGAAGCTTGAGCTTCGACTTCTCTTTTCTCACCCTGAGTTCCTCTAGTGTCTATTGTTTGTAATCTCTCTTGACTCTCTGTCTCTCTAACCTAAATTACAATTTGCTTCTTCTATTTATAGGCAACCTGAAGATTGCACTCACCATTAAAGACTGTAATAACTATCTACCTAACAACTTAGCTTCATAAATAAAATTCAACTGGTTTACATTGCCGAATCGTGGACTCTTCCTTCTTGTCAGACCGACAGACAAGATCTTGACTAATACAGACTCTGACAGAGTCGGCTAAGAGTCAGGTACATATCTGCAAGTAATTACATTTTTCCAACACTCCCCCTTAATTATGAGCATATGGGGATTTTTAAAACAAAATTTACAAACTGTTTCAGAGCTTAGACATGCTCTGTTTATGATAGAGTTCACTGTGGAGAACTTGTCATTCCAAGATAACTACGCAGATACTGAAATGTGTCCTTTGCTAATGGCTTTGTGAAGATGTCGGCACGTTGGTCTTCAGACCTGCAAAATTCCAAACAAATTTCTTTGTCGTTCACCAACTCTCTTATAAAATGAAACCTTGTGTCAATGTGCTTGGTTCTCTTGTGAAACACATGATTCTTTGATAATGCTATGGCTGAATTGTTGTCGCAGAAGATGGTTGTCGGTTCTTGATAGTTCTATGACAAGTCTTTTAATACTCTTCTCATCCAGACAGCTTGACATGCAACACTTGTTGCTGCAACATACTCTGCTTCAGTTGAAGATAGAGTTACTATGGGCTGTTTCTTTGAAGCCCATGAAACAACACTTGTACCAAAATGAAATGTGTACCCAGATGTGCTCTTCCTGTCATCTATGCTGCCTCCATTGTCACTGTCAGTGTAACCAATGAGTTTAAAATTTTCTGAGGTTGAATACATAATACCAAGGTCTTTTGTGCCACTTACATACCTCAGAATTCTTTTACCTGCTTGCCAATGTGAGTCTTTTGGTGACTCCATGAACCTTGAGATCAGACTTACTCCATACATAATGTTTGGTCTTGTTGCTGTCAAATACATAAGGCTGCCAACAATCCTTTTGAACAGCGTAGGATCGACAATGGATCCTTCATCATCCTTGCTCAATTTTAAACCTGTTATTTCTGGTGTTGGGGTTGTCTTGCAGTTAGACATGTTAAACCTTTTTAAAACTTCACTTGCATACTTTGTCTGTGATATAAAAATACCACTTTCAGACTGCTGAACTTCAATGCCCAGAAAAAACTTCATAAGCCCCAGATCAGTCATTTCAAATTCACTTTCCATGACTGTTTTAAAATCTGCTATGCCATAATCACCAATGAATATTAAATCATCTACATACAGGCAGCCAATTAACATCTTACCTTGCTCATCGACTTTGGTGTACAAAGTCGGTTCACTTTCACTTCTGTGAAATCCATTTTCAGTGAGATAGGAATCAATCCGACTGTAACAAGCTCTAGGAGCTTGCTTCAAACCATATAATGCCTTTTTAAGCTTGTACACTTTATGTTCTTGACCTGGAACTTCATACCCTTGTGACTGTTCCACATATACTTCCTCTTCTAGATAGCCATTTAAGAATGCCGACTTGACATCCATTTGATGAACATGCCATTTGTTTTGTGCAGCAATGGCCAAAACTATTCTGACTGTATCCATGCGTGCAACAGGTGCAAACGTTTCATTGAAGTCGATGCCGGGTTGCTGTGTGAACCCTCTTGCTACCATTCTTGTCTTGTGCTTTTGCACATTCCGATCAGCATCTTGCTTTGTCTTGTAAATCCATTTGACACTGATTACATCTTTGTCTTTTGGTACATCAACCAGTTCCCATGTCTGGTTCTTCTCAATGCATTCTATTTCTTCATCCATGGCTTGTGCCCATACTTCTTCTTCAACAGCTTCTTCAAATGTTAGTGGATCATATATAGGGGAAAATAATGCAAAGTGAGAGAATGAATTAGGTGTACCAGTTTCATATATCTCCCGCAGACTTCTTGTCTTCACCGGTTCTGTCGATGTCTACCTAGACGAAATGCTTGATGGGGTTTGCTGTCCTCTTGGTGTACTTGTCGGTGTAGCTTGAGCTGCTACTTGTGTTGATAGTCCTTGTGCTGAACCATGTCTTGGTGTCATGGGAGTCGACGGTGCTCCGACTGGTTGACTTACATGTGGTATTTGAACCACTTCCTCTTCAATATTCTCATTGTCGACGTTCGACACAATGTTGACATTTATGTCAACAGTTCCATCCCATGATTCATTCTCGACAAATTGAACATATCGGCTGATTATCACTTTCCTTGCGACATGGTCATACAACTTGTATGCTTTTGTGTCTTCTGAATAGCCGACAAAAATACATTTTTGTCCCTTCTTGTCTAGCTTCCTTCTCAGCTCATCTGGAACATGAGCATATGCAACACAACAAAAAACTTTTAAATGAGAAACACTATGATTCATACCTGTCCATGCTTCTTGGGGAACTTTGTTCTTCACACTCTTTGTCAGACATCGGTTCATAATGTATACGGCAGTTGCGACTGCTTCTCCCCAATACTCATTTGGAAAATGCTTGGCTGCCAACATGCTGCGTGCCATCTCCATGACGGTTCTGTTCTTTCTTTTGGCTATACTGTTCTGCTGAGGTGTATACCGTGCAATAAATTGTTTCTGTATGCCATGGGTCTTGCAAAAATTCAGAAATTCATTTGAAACATATTCATCTCCTCTGTCGACCCTTAAGATCTTGATGCGGTGACCACTCTGGTTCTCCACAAGTGCCTTAAATTGCTGAAAATAACCAAATGCATCAGATTTATGTTTAAGGAAATATACCCATGTCTTTCTTGAGTAGTCATCAATAAAGGTTAGAAAATACTTGCAGCCACCAATGGATGATGTCTGCATTGGACCACAGATGTCAGAGTGCACAATTTCAAGTGGTGTGCATGCTCTATAGGACTTTCTGATTGAAAAAGTCTCTCTGTGCTGCTTGCCAAAAATGCAGCCTTCACAAACCCTCTCTGTTCTGTCGATCAATGGTAATCCCTTCACCATATTCTTTATGTGCAGTAGATTTAGCCCACCAAAATTCAGATGTCCAAATCTGAAATGCCACAACCAGGATTCATCCTGAACTTCTGTCTGAAATGCAGCTTGCAAATTAGCGCTGCAATTTTCTCTCTTGTCGAGGAGCTCGACTGTTTCTTCACTTTCTGCCTTGAATGCAACTCCTGTCTTTGTCTTCCCTTTTATGTCGGGAACTATCCTCAATGGAAACAAGCGGTTGCTTGTCATTGACACTTTTGCTATCAGCTGGTCGCTTGGACGCTTGTCTTTGATCACACAGTGTTCATCTTCCATGTAGACTCTGTAGCCTTTTTGTAACAACTGTCCAATGCTTAAAAAATTATGTTTCAGACCTTCGACATGATAAATATCAGGAATATAATTACTCTCCCCCTGTTTGCTTAGAATATCAACAGTTCCTTTTCCTAAGACAGTAACTTGGACATTGTTTCCAAGTGTAACATTAGTTTTAACTGAATTGTCTAGACTGGAAAACAGATTTAAATTACCAGTCATATGGTTGCTGCATCTTGAATATAAGTACCATATGTCATGTGGACTTTCTTGAACAACATTTCATTCAAGTGGAGATGTCGACGCCATTAACATTGCGCTTGTCGAAGTGTTGGTGCTGGTCGACTGACTTGGGCTTTGCCTTCCTTGGTCATATTGCTTCTTCCTGCATTCATATGCATAATGACCAAACTTCTTATAGTAATGACATTGAATTTTTGATTTATCAAACCTCTGGCCACTTGGCTGACTTGGGTTCTAGTTATCTCCTCTGCAATCGACATTTGCAGGACTTCTGCCTCGTCCTCCTCTTGAAGAACTTCTTCCTTTGCCTCTGAAGTTGTTTCTCCCCCTGCCTCTACCACGGCTTATGGATGACTGTGCTGCAAATGCACCTTCCAATGATGTCTGTGTTCTGCTGAGTCTGTGTTCATGATTGATGAGTGAAGCTTTCAACTCATCAATGGTAAATGTCGTCATGTCTGTGTGTTCCTCTAAGGTCACAACCAAGTTTTCAAATATTGGGGGAAGACTTCTGAGAATTTTTTCAACAACCCTTTGGTCTGCTATGGGTTCTCCATGAGATTTCAATTGGTTTATCAACCCAACAACTCTGGTGTAGAATGTATCTACATTCTCTGAATCTTTCATGGACAGATATTCAAAATCTCTTCTCAGAATCTGCAGCTTGGATGTCTTTACCTTATCCAAACCTTGATAGGCAGTCTCCAATGTATCCCATGCTTCCTTAGCATTAGTCTTTGCTGCTATTCTTGGGAGTAAGCTCTCATGCATAGCTTGATGTATGAAAAATAGAGCTTTTCCATCTTTCTTCCTCTATTCCCTCAAAACATCTTTCTCAGCCTGTGTGAGATTGTTATATGCTGTCATGTTTGCTGGTTCTGCATAACCATACTGGACTATCTCCTAGACATCTTGACCTCTGAATAAAGCCTTCATTGTTAAAGACCAATATTCATAATTCTTTCCTGTAAAGATTGGAGTTTGCAATGAACCAGAAGTGGAAGCCATTTTAATTTTTAATTAACTTTCCATAGAAAATTAATTTCCACCTTTTAAGAGAAGATTTATTTCCTTAAATCTTGTGCTGATATAAACCTTGCTTTGATATGAAACCAAGCTCTAATATGAAACCAAGCTCTGATATAAAACCTTGCTCTGATACCAGTTAACCAAAACCAAGCCGACTAAACTTGAGTTTAGGGCTCAGTGGATATTAAAATTTAATTTTCACTTTTCACGCCGACCACTTTTTCTTTTTCACTTGTCGGGTGAAACTTGTCTATCTCCCGACTAGACAAGTTTATAAATTTTAGTCGGTCTTACTACTTGACTAAATTTACTTCAACTTTATTGTCGGTTCTATTGACTGATTTTACCTTGACCACTTGTCACATCTAAGTCGGCTGACTTCGACCTCCAAGTCCACTCACCTCTTCGACCACTCAAGTCGGCTGACTCAACCGACCTCTCAAGTTGGTTCACTTTGGTCAAAATCTACAGAGTAGGTTTCTTAGTCTAAAGACTTAAGAAATTACAAATGCTTTTCACCTGTGAGTAAGATGAAGTAAAATTGGACACATCAACAAATCCAAATAACTTATAAAAACATATGCCCAAATATGTAGGAAGACTTGAGTCTACCAATGTGCCATAAAACCTGGAACTTTCACGCGGTGAGAATTTTATGGGTTCTTTGATCTTTCACTTAACAATAATTGTAAAAGACATTTATAGAAGTAAATCTGGAAATATGTGCGGCCAAATAATCATGCAATCAACCATAAACTATTTCATATATTTAACTATGCGGAAATAACAAAGTATTACAAACTTGTCGATTACAAACTAGTTGGTCCAGACTTGTCGGTCTACAGAGCTTTGGCTCTTCGACTAAATCACATACACAGAAGCTTGAGCTTCGACTTCTCTTTTCTCACCCTGAGTTCCTCCATTGTCTATTGTCTGTAATCTCTCTTGACTCTTTGTCTCTCTAACCTAAATTACAATTTGCTTCTTCTATTTATAGGCAACCTGAAGATTGCTTCTACATGGGTCAACTGGCTCACCATTAAAGACTGTAATAACTATCTACCTAACAACTTAGCTTCAGAAATAAATTCCACTGGTTTACATTGCCAAATCGTGGACTCTTCCTTCTTGTCAGACCGACAGAGAAGATCTTGACTAATATAGACTCTGACAGAGTCGGCTGAGAGTCAGGTACATATCTGCGAGTAATTACATTTTTCCAACATCGCTGGTGGCTGTGTAAAGTCTATTAATGTCAAGTTGGAAGCTATCAAGAAGTACCATGGTTATGGTTTATGCATCTTATCATAGAGAATATATTTTTTCAGCCATTATTGCAGTTACATATTGCAAAATCAAAACAAGTTGAAAGTAGGTATTGTAAAGCTCACATTCTTGGGTCAAATGTTCTGACCAATGCTACGATCATGATTGTTTAGAGAGCAACTAGAAGAAAAACAACTACTCGACCAACTTCAAAATGAGAATAAATGTAAGTATTATGAAGCATCTATCTTGGGATTACCAGCTTTGTGTATTTATTTTTCCGCTCTTTCTTGCCAAATTGTATGCCTACAAAATGAAGAAAAGCAGGGCGGAAGTCTTGTTTTTAAACAACTGATCTCGTATTCACATTGAATGTGAAGGAGGTGAGGCAGTGAGTAGCTAAGATCAGTTGGTGGTGAGTGCCAAGATCAGTACATTAGTGGCAGTGAAGATCAATACATCGGCTGCACCTGGCAGTGAGAAATCCTTGACATTAAGAAATGTTTTATATAGTTCACTATAAAATCTAGGTTCGAATACAATATACTTAAGTTGGTTTCAAAAAAATTTGTTAGCCTAGAACACGTTTATCATTTCAATGTGATAGTTGTGAGGTTCCTGTTGCATTGAATGATTTCCATTGGGGAGAATAGTTTTATGGAAGAGTCGAACGGTGTGACGATTTTTCCTGCCGACAATCATCGTGTCGGTCCTCCAGTGACCCTCCTGAGCATCCCCCAACGTTGTTAGACAAGCTGTTAACCCTCCATCGTTAGAACCTTCACTGTTATACCTTCTGTAGTCTAACCCCTATGTTGTCGTCTCCCCGTGGTCCACTTCCTTTCCTTTCATTCATGACTGCCACTGACCACACTTCCTTTGTCTCGGGACAAGCATTCCATTCGTGGGCATGATCAATCTTTTCCATCGCAAATGCTCATTCACTCTACGACCCTCCTCTTTTTCTGGATCTATTTCTGAACGAGCACCTACGGGCATGATTATAGAGGTCCATCATCAACTCTGATAATTATCCTGCCATCATTGTTTAGAGCCCCTGCTCTTCCCATAATACCCAACACCCATATGCCAGTTCGTCTTCCCATTTGAAAGCCCTTAAAAGATCGTTCCTTGCTGAGGATCTGTTTACTCGGTGTAGGAGATGAGCATTGGATTCACGTTGTAGGGTTTTGGAGGAGTGAAAATTCTACTACTCCAGGTTCTAAATCTTCATGTATCTTTTTTTTCCATTCAGCATTTAACTTCCACTTGAATGTCTAAAGCAACATTAGTTTCAGTTATAGTCATCCACTATATAGTCGATAGTATTAGATGAGATATAGCTTGCAAAAACATTGAGAAACAGTAAAAACAGTAAAATTACAAGTCATCAAGAAACTTAGTAGCAACCATGACACTGGTGATGAGAAGCTTGTTCACGTTAAGTGATGTTAAGCGAAACCATGGATGGCTGAGCATAAGACGATCTATATAAGCATAAGCTACAATGGACACAGAAGGGCTGCAGTGTGCATATTTGAAGATCCTCTCCAAGTACTTTTGTATGCTCATGGCAGGTATTTGACTTGCAAAGAAAACAAATAGATCTTCTCTTGAGAATTTATTAATCCATGAATAAAATAACAACCTCTCATTTCTGGCCACAATCCTTTCAAGCAGAGAAGCTAGAACCGAAAGAATCAGGGGACTTTCAGAGCCATTTTCACTATCTGAACTGTATAGATCAGAGGAACAGACAAGATACAACTCTGACCCTAAACATGCTTCTATGATATCTAAATCCATTTGGGTGTTTCCAAGATTTTTCAATCAATTGAAAAATCAGTAGACCCTATGGTTATTGCAAGCCAACTATAGCTTAAACCAGTAAACCCTATGGGTATTGCAAACCAACTATAGGGTTGTATATGATGAATTGAAAATGAGATTGAACAAGCCAAGAAGACAATATTTATAGGTAGAGGAGTCATGGGTACTTGGAGAAATAATCAGGACTTGGGTCTTCCATTTCCTAATGTATCTGTCAAGACAACTTTAGTGGAGATTTACTGAATCCTTCGGCCAAACATGTCACTGTATTCGGCCAAACATGTCACTGTTATAATAAATGGGACAACATTACATACAAACCCTACATGGTCTTCAATGGTGACCCGATCTGCACGCGAATTTGGCTCTTATATATTCTCTCTCACAATCAATAGGCAACAATTATACTAGCCACTCCCCGACGCCGTAGGGAAGAGATATTGATTCCTCCGAGCTCTGATACACCATTACCCACTATAGCCTCTACAATTCAAAACCTTAGCTATCGCAAAGATATTCCCCTTCGATTCTTGCTCTAAAAGTTTCATTTCACGAGAGAGACTTCAAATTTTGTCTTATATTGATTGGTGGCAAGTTTTATCAAATACAGGGACTTTTTGTGTGGCAAGTTTTATCAAGTCCACATGAGCCATCATGGCTGTAATATCTATTCTCCATGTGAACTAGAGGTTTAGCCCACTCTATCTTTACTGAGCCAACTAAGAAGTTCTACATGTGGGCCAGAGTTTTAGCTCCCCATCCCTTAATCACTGGAAAGAAAGTTTAATTTTGTGGGACATTAGGGCAGATGTTAAGAAAGACTAGATTTCCCATATTTCCTCACTAGGGGATTGCAGAAGTCTTGTATCTTTATATTTCTCTCTAATTCCTTCTCTACCGAGATCTTGATGCAATTACTTCACTCTGGTTCTCCTTTCTCTGCAGGTCTAACTTAATATTAAATTATTGTACATAATTTTAATGGAGAATTTAAGGCCTTCAAGATCTTATTGAATACATATTTTTATATATTGAGACCATCTACTAGGAGATGAATACTAATGTATTTATTTTCACAATTGAACTTAAAAGTGCTAAAATTAACTTTAGTTAGGAATTATAGCTTTCCAGTGAGCATTTATGGTCATGGTTTTTATTTTTTGTCATATTGGATGACTTTGTTATCGAGATCATCTTACCAGAAGATGAATACTATAATGTATATGTATTCACAATAAAATTTAAAGTGCATTGCCTTCCATTGGTAAAATTAACTTTTCGTTGGGAATCACAACTTTCTAGTGAGCATTTCTGGTCATGGTTTTCTCATTTTTGTCATATTGGTTGCCTTTGTTACTGAGACCATCTTATTAGAAGATGAGACCATCTTATCAGGAGATGAATACTCTAATGTTTAGGTATTCAAAATATAATTTAAAGTACATTTCCTTCCACTAATAAATTTAACTTTTCGTTGGGAATCACAACTTTCGAGTGTGTCATGGTTTTCTATAATGCGAATTTCATTTTTGTCATATTGTTTACCTTTGTTTAAAGTGCACCATTCGCTTTGGAGCACATTCCAATCTATTTGGGCTCATGCTTCCACTTAATTTGCATAAAATATTCCTTTTCTGGAGTTTGGTCATAGTGAAGTCTCTTTAATGCTTGTGGAATGGATCAATCAAATAAAAAAGTTTACAGGTTGTCATTATTTCCATTATCACTCAATTAATAATGATGTACTTATCACTCAATTAATAATGTTGTGCTCAGGTAGAGTATTAAGGTAAATTGTTTATTCTAATCGCCAATTTTAAGATAGTGTCTGATTGTCTAATCATATTTAATGTGTGATTAATGTTCGAATATAAACTAATAGTAGTAATACCACATCCATTTATCATTGCTCTAAAATTGTGTAACCATTTCCGTAAAAATGCAATTATTGTTGGTCCCATTCATATCGTCGAGCTTATTTTGTCTGTCCCATGGTCGATTGAATGTTAAAACACTTTCTATTGTATATATTCTCATGAACGGGTGTCCATTGGTCTGAAAGAAATAAAGCAAAAACACACGTGTGAATTTAAGGAAAATCACAACCATGTTACGAAATAAAAGTAACAAAATGAAACATAATTTATGTTATTAATGCAAAAATAAAATCAAATACAGGGACTCACTGTAATGTATAAACATAAAACGCAACAGAACATATTATTATAAATGCAAAAATAAAAGCAAATACAAGAACTCACTATAATGTATAAACATAAAATGTAATAGAATCTATGTTATTAATGTAAAAATAAAAGCAAACACATAGACTCACTGTATTGTATAAACCATTAAAAACATACATCATTGGCCATACTGGTTCCCACTACGAGCTTCCTCCATAATAGCATCCTCTTTCTCTGTGTCCATGATAAGTGATTACTATTGCTCAATTTTGATTTGTCCATTTTGTTGACCTTTTTTTTACTCTTGAAGGAATTCTTTAATGGAGCTTGTGGAAGTCCGTGGTTTCCCTACGTTTATTCTTGTTTCTTTCTTAAATTGTTCATTTGCAAGCTATACTTTTCCTAGGCCTGCTTCAATCTTTCCATATTAGCTTCCAGATTCTCCAAATATTTTTGAACTTCAAAATATCTCTCCACATTAGCTTACTTACCCAAAGAATTGGCCATGTATAGATGAGAAGAACAATGTCTTAACATAGTAGAAAATAAAAACCCAATACTTTCTAGACAGGTGGGACAAAAATAATCTCTCGTTTCAATAAAGAGCTTCAACAAGATTACACCCAATTCTTGACAAGGAATAAAAATGAGAAGGGTAGATCCATTCAAACCAGTATCTTTGTAAATTAGAATTCTGGAATTTATTGTAGGACTATCTACTTTCCAATGGTGGAAAGAGAAGGTACCAATACTTCCATTATACCCAATTCTCGACAAGGAAGAAAATCGACAAGGATAGATCCATTCAAACCAGTATCTTTGTAAATTAGAATTCTAGAATTTATTTTAGGGCTTCCTACTTTCCACTGGTGGAAAGAGAAGGTACCAATACTTCCATTACACCCAATTCTTAGCAAGGAAGGAAATCAACAAGGATAGATCCATTCAAACCAATATCTTTGTAAATTAGAATTCTGGAATTTATTGTAGGGATGTCTACTTTCTAATGGTGGAAAGAGCAGGTACCAATACTTACCTTAAGAGCCAAGTGCCAAAGAACTCCTATGACATTCAATGCTAAGTATAACATTGAATATACCTCTTTTGTGGAAAAACCCTATTGGGCCGGGACAAACATTCATTTGCCAATATTAATCTAATGTTACGGATATAGTATCAAGTCTTCGAACTTCAAAGAATATAGAAAGTCTTTTAAGTGACTCCATTATTATGTGTATTTCTTTTTATGATATAGAATACGTGTATCTTTTTTAGTTGTTTAGTCTGGTTTAAGTCAGGATATATAGGATCTATATGTATATGAAGTGTTGGAGCTAGTCTATCTAATATATATATTGTGTAGGTTATTGAAAGTATGAGGATATGCTGTTTCTACAAGCAAAAACTAATAGTAAAGGAATCACTACTAACATATCCTATCTCCTCCTATACTACATAATTGATTCCCTTTAATCACCATACCTATGCTATTTACTTACCACATTAAATACCTCTTCACTACTACTATACGATAGGAAGTATAATAAGTAGTAGGAATAGGAAGTCTCATTATGTAGACATGGATGGAATGGAAGATAAAGAAGATTGTCTCTAAAGTAAAGTAGAGTAAGGACAACCTTATCTCTTTTATTGCTAGATATAGTAATTAGGGACTCTTTGTTCAAGTAAGGAGGAATTAGTATGGAATTAGATATAGTAACTAGGATCTTGCAAAGAAGGTTCAAGGGAGTAAAATATAGATGTCATATATATTTGTAAATGCAAAGTTTGTCTTAGGAGTTGGATATGCAATATAAACCTATTTGTCATGACATAACATATTAAAAGTATAAATAAAAAACGTATGAAATAATGATGAATAATATGAGATACATTGAGGTAAATGGTAATGAGACATTGCTTAAACATGGATATGAAGGGGGTGCATAACTAAAGTTGTAGATTATATATATATTTTCACCAGGGATAGATATCCTTTAATGTGAATAACAAGTAGAATAACAAGTAGAGCTGACTAGACTTATTCAGATGAATTTCAGGTAGAGGGTTGAGATAAATGCCAGAAGGCGGGAGTATTCATAGAGAGGGTTGATATGTATGGAAAAATATTGGTAATCATATAGAGATATGAGCCTTAGGTAAATGACAATCTAGGTGCTAATTATATTTACTAAATGAAAATTTTAATTATTTAGTATTTTCGATAAGTTATGATCCCACATAAAGAATGTAATGTGAAAAACGTCGCATATCACTACTTGGTGCAATATATTAATTTTTATGCATGCACCTCGCTACTTGGTGCACTGAAGCGATGAATCTGAAAAACTTAAATATGTACTCGAAAAAAATTAATATGTACTTCAAAGTATTTAGGATTTAGGGTTTCCAATGTCTCGACATCTTTTCTTAGGGTTTCTTGAACTTCATGAAATTTTGCAGTTGCTCAAATTTTCTAATTATGTTTGTCTAATAGACATGCAAATCCAACTTCACATCATGTACTTGCGGCCTTGCATGAGTATGTGTGTGTGTTAAAGAGAGAATATAGGTTTACTTGCATGTATATTAATTGCTCATCTTTTTGCCATCATAAAATTTGTGAAAATCTTGATGTATGAGCTACACTTCATGTACTCACACTATATGTAGTAGCCACACCTATGTACTTTCTCTAAAGGTTCCATGTTATAGGGTTAAATGTAAAGGGTCAGTACGAGGTGATCCTTTTATATTCATTGATTCAAACCACCCTTCACTAGAACAAGGCTTCATTTCTTTCCCAATTGCATATATATAAATTGTATTCAAAAAATTATTTCAACCTCTTTATCTTTAATAACCTCTATATTTTGTATAGGTTGTGTAGTTTGATGGAACGGTGCCTGAATTGTCATAAGAACTTGTCATTAATACTCAGGCACATATATATTCCAGTAACCCCAAGAAAAGAATAAACACTAGTGATGAGGATGTATTCACATTGCTGAAAATAAAAAATAAATTGGGTTACCATAACTATTCAAAATTAGCATGTCGAAGTGAATATAGAATAGTTTGGAGCAGCTTTGTTTATCAAAGAATTTGCAAAGGGTGGCTTGTTTTATGTTGCTTGGCTTAACTTGGATTAAGAGGGAACAATACATATAGGCTTCATTTCTTCCCAAGTTTCTACCCAAGTTTGTATGGATTGCATGGGATACGTGAGAATCCAAAGAAGAACCACCTAGGAAAGAATTACAAGTTGCCAGAGTGTTGGGTTGTTCAAGAAGTCAAAGCATTGACCTCAAGATTGAACCAGAGCTGCATGTATGCAGCTAGTAATACAAGGAAATGTAGATGTGGGTTCATTAGAGTATCAACTATGCCCTGGTTGGAACTCTGCTTTGGTTGGAACTCTGCCCCACTTGGAACTCTGCCCTAGTTGGAACTATGCCCTGACAGGAACTTTACAACCAAATCAAAACAAAGCAACCAGATCCCAACTAGAGAGTTGGTTGGTCAAACAAACAAATGTTGGTTGAGAGTGCCCTCAGTTGGAACTCTACCCTCGGTCGGAACTCTGCTCTGATTGGAACTATGCATTGGCTGGAACTTTTCCCTGGCTGGAACTGTGCCTCAGTTGGAACTGTGCCTCGAATGGAACTTTTCCCATTCAACATTACCAACGTAGAATTGTGAAGATTCCAAAAATCTAAATATATGCTAGCTCAATAACTCTCTATAGGAAGTACGTTCGACAATGCATGAACTTTATTGGAAGGAATAAGAACCTCACAAGAACCCTTCCTTTGTTGGAACCCTACCCTTGTTGGAACTTTGCCTTGGCTGGAACTCTACCTGGGCTGGAACTCTGCCCCGTTGGAACTCTGCCCGGCTGGAAATTTGCCCCTCTTGCTGGAACCCAGCCCTTGTTGGAACCCTACCCTTTTTGGAACTCTGCCTTGTTGGAACTTTGCCCTGACTGGAACTCTGCCCCAGTTGGAAATCCACCCCAGCTGGAAATTTTCCCCGAGTATAACTCTACCCCGGCTGGAACATTGCTCCGCTGGAACTTTGCTTCGACTAGAACTCTACTTTGCTGGAACTCTACCCCGATTGGAACCTTTCCCCTAGTTGGAACTCTGCCTCCTTGAGAATCCAAATCTAAATATATTCTAGCACAATAGGAAGAACAAGAACTCTGCTCCAACTAGAACTCTGCCCTGATTGGAACCTTGCCCCTGGATGGAAGTTTTCCCCACTTGTAACTTTGCCTCGGCTGGAACTTTTCCCCAGCTGGAACTTTGCCCCGCTGGAACTCTGCTTCGACTGGAACTCTACCTCTTGAGAATCCAAATATCTAAATATCTACTAGCTCAATACATTCGACAATGCATGAAATTTATCATAAGGAACTCTTCCCTCACAGGAACCCTGCCCCGACTGGAACTTTGCCTCGGCTGGAACTATGCCCTGGCTAGAAGTTTGCCCTGGCTGGAATTCTGGCTTGGTTGGAACTCTGCCCGGCTATAACTTTTCCCACTCAACTTTACCAATGTAGAATTGTGAATATTCCAAATATATAAATATATTTTAGCTCAATAAATCTATATAGGAACTCTGCCCTAGCTGTAACTTTGCCTCGGCTAGAACTCTCACCTGGCTAGAACTCTGCCCCAGCTGTAACTTTTCCCCATTGGAACTCTGATCCGACTAAAACTCTGCCTTGCTGGAAATCTACCTCGATTGGAACTCTTCCTTGTTGGAACTCCGCCCCGACTGGAACTCTACCTTGCTGGAACTCTGCCCCGACTGGAACTCTGCCTTGCTGGAACTCTGCCTCGACTGGAACCTTGCCCCTGGCCAGAACTCTGCCTCCTTGAGAATCCAAATATCTAAATATCTGTTAGTTATAAGTTCAGTCTAATGGGAGAAATGACTCCGATGTTAGCCGAGAAGCTATAGAACAAAAGAATATTAAAATGATTTTGGATAGTCCCTACATGTGGGGCCAAGACGTCTATTTGATGGCATAATGGAAATGCTTGAGTTTTTATTTTGTCATTTTCTTCTTGGTATCTGGTTGATCTATTTGGTTCATTGATATATTTATTGTTTCACTTATATGGTGGTTTGAAACCTCATTCATGGCCCATGAACCCTAGAAGCTTCAGTGAAAGGCTATATCCCTTATCCCACTCAAAGGCCAAAGGTTCGCTCTAGAGGGATTATGTGGTTTTTTGAGTCCTTTTCCATAGCCCATGAACCATAGAAGATTCATTTTGTGTCCACGATGCTTATTTTAATCCCTTATCATGGTCAAGGCCCTTAGACAAATATCTATTGTGCAAAACCTTCTAATGGCACCTATATCCCATTCAAAGGTCAGTGATTCCATCTAGAGCATGTGTGATGATTCAAGGCCTCTATCATGGCCCATGAGCCCAAGAAGCTTCATTTGGAATATAAGTCCCTTGATTTCCTCCCTCAACTATGATCAAGGCCTCGAGACCCATCCTTGGTGCACAAATCCTCGTAACGATACCTATGTACCACTTAAAGGCCAAAGACTTCTTATAGAGGATTCATGTTGTGGCTTGAGGACCTTGTCATGAACTTTGAGCCCTAAGAGCTTAATCTAGGCCATAAGGCTCTTGTTTTCCTCCATATATCATGGTGAAAACCATGGATCCCATCCTTGGTGCATAAAGCCTCCCAATTATGCCCATATTCAAATTAAAGGTAAAGATCCCTATTAAAGAGTATGTGTTGTAATTTGTGGAATTGTCCATGGATCGAAGCCTAGAAGTTTCATTTATGGCCAAAGGCCCATGAATTCCTCCACCGACAATGGTTAAGGCCCCAAAACCCATCCATGGTGCACAAAACATCCTAATGGTATCCTTATCGCACATGAGGCCATAGATTCCCTATAGAGATTTTGTGTGTAGTTCTAGGCCTCATACATGGCCCTTACACCCTAGCAACATTGTTTCTATCCTAAGGCCCTTATTCTTCTCCCTCAATCATGATTAAGGCCCTGATTTCTATCCCTAATGTAGAAAATCTCTTAATGACCATTATATCACACGCGAAGTCCAAATATCCAATCTAGAGGGTTTGTCTTACATATGGAAAGGGTTGTCTTCGTCAAACCCTAGATGATAGGTTAATGGTGGTGTTAAATTTGATAGAGGGAGTTATGACTTTGCCTCAGCTGGAACTATGCCCCCCCTGAAACTTTGCCCTAGCTAGAATTCTTCCCCTGTTGGAGCTTTGCCTCGACTAGAACTCTGCCCCGGTTGAAACTTTTCCTTGGCTAAAACTCTGCCCCGACTGGAACTTTGCCCCGGCTGGAACTCTTCCCTAGCTGGAAATTTTTCCTCGGTTGGAACTCTGCCTCCTTGAGTATCCAAAAATCTAAATATCTGCTATCTTAATATGTTCGACCATGCATGAACTTTATGAGGGGTGTTAATGAATTCCTATACAAGCATTGCATTGGAATTTCCTAGAATAATATGATATGTGCATGGTAGATCGAACATCTATTTTTTATTGTTTCTTTGTGATATACAATACTATGCATTGTAGTTTCAGAAATGGATGGTCTTGCATAACATTTATTACTAAGAGTAAAAATGTTGTTATTTTTCCAAGGTTTTGTTTGCTTGGAGGCTTTAGAAACCAAAGCTTGTCTTCCAATATTATGGCCATAATACAGGTTTATGTTCTATCTGAATAATCAAATTTTTTATTATTTGTTTACAATGTAGATAATCCAATATTCTTATTGATGTATTGAGCTACACGAACTAAATATATTATTGGTTGACCATCTCAGGAAGACTTGACTTACAAAGTCATCAAGGAAAGTAATGGCCACAACTTCTTTTACTATTTGGGGACTGAGTGCAATGGTTTGCGACGCAGCAAGTGTCACACATTTAATAAACATCGAGAGAAAGTACATGGGTGGGAACCCATAACATTGCATGTTGGTGCCCCGCGGGGCCATAACTACAAGGTTAGATCTGTATCAAGAATGAAAAAAGAAAGTAAGTGAAAATATTATGATGTTTAATATCAATTTAAGAAGAATAAGAAGGCTATGGAGACTGCTGCCATTAGGAGAGAGGTCCAAAGAGAGGTATGATTTTTGTATTGATGTTTAATTTCCAGACATATTAAAAAAATGACACTTTCTCAATGTATTTTCCTTGCTTTTCTTGTTATAGGGGGTGAAGGGTGTAGATGAGTTGAGTGAGGATGCAGTGGCAAGTGTCAAAAGAATCGTTAGTGAATACGATGCACAATCAAGTGAAAAAAACTGCACTAATGAATATTGTCCATAAGAATATAATAAAAGATAAAGATTGGGAGGCGCTACGTAAAATATTCAATGAGTCGTCCCCGATAGGATTTTTCAATTTCTATTCAAATAATATATTTATTTGATTAGATATAAAACCAGTCTTGCATGGTATTTGGAGAACTAACATGTATTCAACATCCTTTCATTGCAACAAAGATATTTAGGTAGCTCTTCAGATTTTCCCCAGGATGATTACATGTCTGTTGACGATACAATCAATGTATGTTTCGTAAACCCCTCCATGTTTTGATACTGAATGGAAATGGTAGAATTAATATCCATCTTATTGACATTATTTCCTCTTATTTGCAGGGAAATAATATATCTGTGGGTCAATCGTCTACATTTGATTTGAATCAAACACCTGATATTTCTGAAGATGTTGATTTTGCTTTGTGTGACATGACAACTGAAGATGCCAATAAGGAAAACGAGATATCTGATTGTATTGAAAGCATTCAACAACGTGAGAAGACATCTTAAAGTGTTCCTTTCATGCCACCATCATTTGACAAGATTTCAATTGATTTAAATGATGCATTTGACTTTTCATTGGAGTCCCATCCATCTATAGGCCCACCGACATTTGACAAGACTCCTATTGATTTAAACGATCCTCTTGAATTTTCATTGGAGTCCCATCAATCTATAGGCCCACCAACATTTGACAAGAGCCCTATTGATTTAAATGATGCTCTTGAATTTTCTTTCCAGTTGCATCCATCCATAGACCCACCAACATTTGACAAGACACCCGTGGATTTGGATGGAGGGAGAAATATTGTAGTAGATCATGGCAAGGTCCAAACCATGGAAAACGAGGATGATATTAGAGATCCATCTCTGCCAAAAATACTTGTGCACAAGGAAATGGTCGTAAACGAACATTTCTTACCCCGGAGGAAGGAAATGATAAGAACTCCAAGTATCGTCACCCTTCTTTTTATTCACAATCTATTGCCAATACAAAGAGGCCACACACATGTACTGTTATAGTTGATTTTACCTCACATGGCTGATCACATATTTATGGCCTTCCCTGTCCCTCTGTAGACTCTTTAGACCCCATGGACTTATATTATACTTTGATGTCCCAAGATCATCCTTAAAAAACACATGTTTATTGCTGTACACGACATTTAAAGCTATACTCGCATGTACACGCGACTCTTGAACTCAAACCCGCGTACATAGATATATGTGCATAAGTCCAAATACTTTTGGAGTTTTCCTCATATGAGTCCGAATATCCTAACTCTTGGCCTTCCATATGCCTTGAGAATGCTCGGATTCGACCATCCATTACCTCATTGGAGTGCTATATAAGAAACCCCTTGGGTACATTAAAGAGGAGGAATTGAAGAGTAAAGAAACTATAGTCCATTGTTGCCTCAGTTTTGCTTATACTTGAGTCTGCATCCCTTTGTCCCTTTGGAGCACTTTGTGTTCTTCCCAAGCTTTCCTTTTCTTATGATATTACTATCGAGAGATGGAGGATTGAGGTGGTGGAGGCCTAGGTGGAGGACTCGGTTTCTCTGGTTTGCAGAAGTACCAACGGAGGTTGTCACTATTGTCACTCTCTGATTTTATTAATAGAAATATCTTTTCCTGTCCAATTTATGTGCATTTGAATATGAATATTGAATCCATGGATGTATTTAATTGCTTATACATTATTGAATATATATGCTAGATTAGGTATAACACATTATTATAGAGAATGCTTTTCTTGTTTGCTATTGTTGAGAGCAAATTGCTAATGAAAGCGTGAATTGAAAAAGCTTAGTGGGGATCTACTTCAACCGTCCGGAACAAGGTACGATTCGGTATCTCTTAGTGTTAGATTTTTGGTTTCTCTTGCATATTGGGAAATATTTATTTCTGGTGTCAAGCTGTCTATTGTGGTACCCCCAAGCCATAGGAAGTTTCTCTCCGTAACGGAATTGACGATTCTGCTGGGGACTCCTTGTTTTTATTTGGGGATGGGTGGCACAATGTGTTTTATACTTTCTCTTTGTTTCTCCCTATTTCTGTGTCACATTTTATAGTATGTTCATACATTGACACTCCCCTTGAGTGGTTTGAACTTTAGCCTGATTTTTACCACTTTCTTCTCTGTATACGTGGGTTTTCCTTACCTAGTCACATAAATACGCTACTGTTCTTTAAACAGTCGCATACATCCTCCCTTTTGGTTGAGTTTTTGATGTGAGAAGTTGCTGGGTGGGTTGTGAGTGTGGCTGGGTCCCCCTAGGTATTGACGTTGTCTGTGTGACTGCTTCTTTGAGCATGTTCATCCATTGACACTCTCCTAGAGTGGTTTGATCCTTGGCCTTCTTTTTACCACTGTATTCTCTGTATATGCAGGTTTCGGCTGAAAAGTCACGTACATACGTGGGTTTTCCTTACCTAGTCGCGTACATATGCTACTGTTCTTTAAATAGTCGTGCACATCCTCCCTTTTGGTTGCGTTTTTGATGTGAGAAGTTGTTAGGTGGGTTGTGAGTGTGGCTGGGTCCCCCTGGGTATTGATGTTGTCTGTTGACTGCTTCTTTTGCGACTAGAGACCACTTTTTCATTGATTTTTTCTTTGAAATTAGTTTTAGTCATTTATCTTTTTGTTTTGCCATTAGTGCATTACTCTTTTTGTCTTGGTGTTTTGTTGGGCTTGTGTTTTATACTTACTGCAGAGACTGAGAGTGTTAAATGAATTTTATTGCATTTTTCATTCTTTTATAGTGAAAAATACATAGTTGCATTCTTACTTGCATCTCACATATTTATTTGAGGAGGTACTTGCATTGAATTGCTTGGATGAGAGTTGTATTTAGGATTTCATATCAGAAGGATTGCATTGGCATTAAAAAATGAATCAATATTTTTGCATCTCATGTAGTGGCATACCTTGTTTTTTATTCTACAAAGATTGCACTTGGAATTGTTTGTTAGGTGTGCACTTTTATTTCACTGCTGAGTCTTCATATCATCAGTTGCACGACCATTTCCTTTTGAGTGATTACAACCATTAAAATCAATGCTTTAATAAAATGAATTACACTCTTTTATTTTACAGTCTGCATCAACAAGATTAGGTTTTAGGGTCTTGGAATAGTTCATTGTGAGTCAATTCTCCAAGACTACTAAACACAACAAGTAGGTGTCTATCCAGGTGAGAGTGAGAAATCCTTGGTATAATTAGTGTTTCTCAGGAGGCTCCTCTTACATAGGAGTTAAGCATGAGGTAGCATGCACGATTGTGATTGGGATATCCCTTGGTCACTTTTGTGAGCGTCGAAGATATTTCCAGGATCATATTCGTATCTGGGGGCTCTTTCAAGAGTTTTGGGCTTTGCTACCCTACCCATACGGTCGTTCCCGCCTATGACTGTCTGCCTGAGCATTGATTATATTGGGGTGACCTTAGTTGCCTTACCTAGGTATCGCAGGGGGTACTTGCAGAGGTTATTCTGTAGGTGTCTTAGCTAGGTAGCGGTCGGACGGCACAATCGCTTTATGTGTTGAATCCAAGGGACACTATAATTAGTTACATACCTCTTCTTGTAGTGTATGGGATTTTTGAGCCTCTCCTAGGTGAGACATACCTACTGCAATCGAGAGCTCACATATATTTCCCTTGGTTTGCTTGCATTTTGGCTTTAGATTTTCTTAGGGGTGTGCTCTTTGTGCACTAGTTTGCTTTAGGGATCACAGTTACTTGAGTATATTTATGTTCTCTTGAGTTTGATTCCTTTTATGTTTGACATGCCTGCTATCACTACTAGTATCCCGTCACCTACTCTAGGTCCTAGTGCTGACCCTGGCGTTGGACTGGGGAGAACCATAGCCCCTTACCTTGTTCATGGATTTGGGAGTGGTAATATTCTGTCCTCTGCTCCATTTGTTGAGGATTTTCAATCCCTTTGCCCGGTCTTAACACCAATGTTCACCCTCACGGGGGTGTTAGTGGATACATGAATGTTGGGTATACACTTTACATTCCTTTTTATGTCCCATTGTCCACCGCACTGTTTCCTTTGGATGTAGTTGTCATGATCAATCCTCCATATATCCTATAGTTTGGACTCTTTACTAGTCATTTCCAGTTGTTTTGGACTAATATTATCATCATGTAGGGTCCATTTTTTGTACACTCTCTCCGAGTCTTTGATCCATTCGTGCCTATTACAGGTATAATGTCTAAACTGGCATATAGGTTAGGATTTCACATCTACTTGCATTTTGCATGACCTTGTGACCGTTTCATTTTAGCCTTAGGTATGAACCCATTCCATGATATCACATAACCTTCATGCTACTATTAGAAGTGGTATTGTGCGAATGGTAGAGATTTCCTATACATGGGTTCCCTAGTTAGATCCTTTTTGCATTTGGTACCCATGTTGAGATACCTCCTTTAGGTTGTGGGAGTCTCTTTTTCGTTCCGCCATGTCCTTGAGCAAGAGCTTCATACTCCTCTTGAACTTTATGTTGGCTTTTCCCCATAGGGAATCCCTTGTATATATCAAGTTGTAATTGCATTTCATGAGTTTTTCTTGTATTCTTGAGCTTTACACTTGCTCCCTAACTTTGAGTTATCAGCCATATAGCCCGAGCTTGTCTCATGTCTAGCCAACCAAAGATTTTTTATATATCCTTTGCAGCTTGATCACCCTTTTATCGGGAGGAGACATTTCCCTGAGTGTCGTTATCCTGCACATGTTTCCTTGCATTGAGCATAGGTATGTTCCACTGCTTGGAACTAGCTTGCCTATGTAACACCATGGTTTTGAACCCGTTTGCATTAAAGGTATATGATGTATATATTGGAATTAATCATGGTGCAGAGCTAAAGGCAAAAGCCCCACCATCGATTTGGTTGTGTTATGTTCGACGATTGAAATAGTTGCCGATGGTATATTGTGATATATGATACATATTAGTTTTGGCAGCATGTAAATATATATCTTTAATTAAAATAAACACCAACCAACTATGTCACTGCAACCATAATGAAAAGGGCATGATTTTGCCAAGGATAATGGGGGGGGGGGGAATTGTTAAACCTTGAACCAATGGGGAAAAATCCATGTGTCAACCACCCATTTAAAACTACTGATGTTAGTTGAGGGCAGTTATTGCTGGGAAGTGGTGGGTGGCAGGACTGTCAGTCCTTTCCCACACGCCCACTCCACTAGCAGACTCTCCATCTTCATGTGGGAAGGAAGAAAACGACCCCATTCTTCCATTGTTTTGCATCCTCACGCAGGGACGGTAGTTCTGCTCATCCTCACGCCCAGGATTTTCTCCATCTTTTTTCCTCACGTAGAGAGCTGGGCAAGCCATTTCTGTCATCCACAATTTTGTTCCTATGAATGAGCGTTCATGATTTTTGTGGGTGCAAATGCCGTAGTCGGGGGAATGGTGATGTGGGTTCCTTCATGATTTTTTTGTGAATGATCCATTCATGTTTGGGCTGTGTATTCCCGTTGCTTCATTATTGAGAAGGGGCTCTCATTTCCTCACGTTGGTTGGCTGTGTCTGCCTTTACATTTTGGGGCTGTTGTAGGTTGTTTTGGAGTCATTTTGGCCACGATAAGGCCAAGAATGACTCAGGAATTGTTTTCCCTGTCCAAGCTGTGAATCACTTATTTGACTGCATGTATGCAGTGGTTGTTCTTCGAACTATGTTGGAGTAGGGATGAGGGCTTGTTTTGCTTGATAAACCTGATGCGTTTGGGAACCACACAGACAGAGCTAGAGGGTTGGCTTTCTTTTCCACAATCCCTGAATAGCACTGGAAGGGAAGTCAGGGCCTGAGGGACTGTGTAGCAGAGAAGGGACTGATTCCTTGTGTTGGTTGTGTGTGGGTGTCTTAGAAGTCAGGCTAGCTCTGGTGTAGGTGTCCCTAGCTCTGTAATGAGCTCACCAGCTTATCATTTAGCATTTCCTAGTTCCTTGATGGCTTGATAAACCTGACCATGTTGGTTTGGCTGTCTTATTGATGGCCTGATAAACCCAACTGTGTTGGCTTGGCTGATCTATGTATACTTGGATATGTGTAAGCTTGCTTGTTCCTTATTCCTTGGGGAATCATGCCCGGCTCAGGGGTGGCAGCATTGCTGAGAGATTAAGGAGCACGCTGGCCAATGGTTGGGTGGAACGTTGCAGAGACGTAGCTGGTTGCGGGACAATTCTCATAAGATAAGTATACTTGACTAATCTGTTTTTCCATCATATTTACTGTTAATGAATTATGATGATGGACATGTTGAATGCTGAATTATATGTTTTGTTTCCGTTGTGTATATGAATGATTATGCATCTTAGTATGTAGTATGTTCAAGCATTCAGGTTTTTATATGTATGTACTTGACGTTTGGTGTATGGTAGCGTCCTCTTTGCCGGTTAGAGGGTCAGAGACGTTACAACCTATCCCTAACACTCATCTCTTCATAGATATGTACTATAAAGCAGTTTTAATAATTTTTCAAGCTTTTCAAAATATCTGAAAAAGTCCAAAAAAATAAAAAAACATAAAAATATGTACAAGAAAAGATGTTATCTTTGGCAGCAGTCGAGTCGTGTCACCTTCGAATAGAGCACTGTTTATCACATCCGTTGGTTGGGTTATTAGTTTGACTTTAGGAGCTGTACTAGTTACTCTGAGTTTATCTCCATCGACTGTTTATGCTTCCAGTCCCCATGGAGCCTTTGTTGATGCCTCTTGTTGATGCCTCCTCAGTCACCATTTTCGTTATGCTCTTGTTCGAAGGAAGTTGAAACATGAGTTGACAATTCTTGAGTTATCTTGACTTTGCATGTCGGCCATTCCCGGTACTGTTACTGGTTCATGCACATCTTGTTTGAGTTCTTCCACATTATACAGCGTTGCTGAGTACCTCATGTTGGTTGATGGGGGATGCCTTAATGCCCTCCTTCCAACAGATTCCATTCCATTGACTTCAGATCATTTATTTTGGGATAGGAGTCTAGAGTCCTTTGAGTGCCTTGATATTTATAGTCATCAGTGGTAGGTTCTCTCTCCATTGACAGTTTTGGGAATACATCAATGTCTCCTGATCGATGTATTCTTCCAAGTGTTCAACCTCAACACATCTATTCACACTTGTTAGATTGCACCTTGTACCTTGATTCCCATTTTCATTATCAGTGGGTGATCTCGCATCTGTTAACGGTATACATCAATGACCGGTAATTAGACGATGGACTACTATGTTCGACCTCGGCACATCTATTCACATAATAGGACATGTACTCGTAGCAGTTCATGTAGAAGACCTTCCAGCTTGGTGGCATTCCATATATGCTACCTCCTTGATCGTGCCAGTGTTCATGAGATACCAGCTCTCGTGATTTAATTCCAGTGTATATCAGATATCTTGATCCACTATGGAGATCTTGATCCGTTGTATATATTCATCCACTTTGGAGATTCTGATCTATTGTATATTATACGTGGCGATGACCACACATGTCACATTTTGTATATCATGCCTATTAATGGCCATTGTACTCTTATGTATCCGGGACTGCTATATGTATTTGCAGTCACATGCAGAGATTGATCATTGTATTATATTGATGAGTGGTTGGTTCTTCCACCTGGGTCTTCATTACTCCACTTCTGGGATGGATTTTATAATGTATTTCGACCATCATGTTACCCCTCTGACCTCACACATTAGGGGCCATCTGTTATAGATGATTTTACCACAAATGGTTGATCACATATTTATGGCCTTCCCTATCCCTCCGCAGACTCTTTAGACCCCATGGACTTATATTATACTTTGATGTCCCAAGATCATCCTTAAAAAGCACCTGTTTATTGATGTACGTGACTTTTAAAGCTATACTTGCGTGTACACGCGACTTTTGACCTCAAACCCGCGTACATCGAGATGTGTGCATACGTCCAAATACTTTTGGAGTTTTCCTCATATGAGTAAGAATATCCTGACTCTTGGCCTTCCATATTCCTTGAGAACGCTCAGATTCGACCCTCCATTACCTCATTGGAGTGCTATATAAGGAACCCCTTGGGTACATTGAAGAGGAGGAATTGAAGAGTAAAGAAACTTTAGTCCATTGTTGCCTCAATTTTGGTTATACTTGAGTCTGCATCCCTTTGTCCCTTTGGAGCACTTTGTGTTCTTCCCAAGATTTCCTTTGCTTGTGATATTTCTATCGAGAGATGGAGAATTGAGGTGGTGGAGGCCCAGGTGGAGGACTCGGTTTCTCCGGTTCCCAGAAGTGTCGGCAGAGGTTGTCACTATTGTATCTTTGATTTGATTAATAGAAATATATTTTCCTGTCCAATTTATGTGCATTTGAATATGAATATTGAATCCATGGATGCATTTAATTACTTATACATTATTGAATATATATGCTAGAGCAGGTCTAACACATTATTATAGAGCATGCTCGTCTTGTTCACTGTTGTTGAGAGAAAATTGCTAATGCAAGCGTGAATTGGAAAAGCTCAGTGGGGATCTACTTCAACTGTTCGAAACAAGGTACAATTCGGTATTCCTTAGTGTTAGATGTTTGGTTTCTCTTGCATATTGGAAAATATTGATTTCTGGTGTCAAGCTGTCTGTTGTAGTACCCCCAAGCCATAGGAAGTTTCTCTCTGTAACATGTACAGTTATGAAAAATAGGTGTGAAAAAAAGCGTGACTTACATTTGTATATTGAAGACAATGATTTCTGTGCATTTATGGATGTCTGTAATTTTTTACATAGTGTTATTTGAATATCTATAGATGTGCTTTCAGCTACCCCAAAGGCAACACTAATCAAGATGGAAAATTTGAAGTCATGTATGAGATTGAAATATATGACATTTGTATTATGACAATTCAATCTAGTCTGTTATTCCTCCTGCTTGGTTTAAAAAATGGGAGTGATTCCTGCTGCTTTTTGGTGATGTATGAATAATTTGTTCCATTTAATGCTATGTGTGAAAAGCACTCTTATATTTTCTTATTTAGCTATTCTTGCAATGGTGTATAAATGATCTATATAAAATAGAGTGAATGTATAAAATATAGTGAATGAGTTCAATTTAGGTTCATAAATTGCACAGATGAATGGTGATATTTCAGGTTCACTAGCTGCATTTTGAGTTGTGTCACCCAATAGCTTAAGAGGGCACGACTTTAGAAAAAATAATAGTGGCTAGTATTTGTCTATTTATTGTAATATTTATTTTTTATTTTTTATTTTAGTTTTTAAAGAAAAATCTGACACCTATATTTTATTTTAGTTTCCCATTCATTCGAAAATTTGTTAAATGTTTTGTGGCACATCTTATTGAATAAAATGAATATGATTATTTAAAACATAGATGTTATAAATATCATAGGTCAATCATAGATGTTTTAAGCTCATAGGTGTGGGTTAGAAAATTGCTTTAGATCAGGGCATTGATGGATGAACCCTGGGAGGAGCACTTGTGCATGTCATGTAAGATCGTAAGGGCAGTATTGTGACGCAAAACACTACACACATGAACACATGAAATTCATAAATAAGGAGTCCCATGAAGTGTAGCTTTGCTTGTAGTTAGACCCGACTGATGCTGCCTTGGTATATGTCTTTTCCTTGGAGCAACCATGGTAGACTGTCGCCCCTCTGCAAGCATCCACACCGCACGTCAACAAATGTGTATGCATAGATACATCAACAACATGAGGCGGAAAGAAAAAACAACAACTGCTAAAGTAGGGCTGTTAGAACATTAATCCAACCATTAGTACCTTAGTTTCAATCCTTAGTCAATTTTAGTGCATTGTGCATCAATACAATGATGGTGGTGGACTTAGGGTGCTTAGTTGGACCAATAGCTTGTCAAATTGAGGCATGTACACCCACATGAGCACTCCAACTCAGTTAAACAGCCACATGTACACCCTCATCATTGCTGGTGCATTCATTGAATGTGGACAACTTGGTTGACTAAGAGCACTAGAGGTGGATTTTGTCCATTTTTTGCTTCATTTGGTGCATTTAATGCCACCTAGAGGCTCTAAACCACAGAGATTTCCACACCCACGCATGCCAAGGTGTAATCATTGCCCCACATCACCTCATCCATGTCCACATAGCAATTTATGGCTGCTTGGGCTGATTTGGAGCGTGATTGGCCCACATAGGGGGGATTAATGCCAATTTGGCAATTTTCACTTGTACGGTCATAATGGGATCCCATAGCCTAACAAAAATGTTATGATGTAATATAAACCTATTAATAACATGTTTTTATGTTAGATAGTAAAAAATTAACCTGTTTTTGTTCACATTGTGTGTGTAAATTGCTTCTCATTTCATGGTTTTTTGCTGGTTTTGCACCAAATTTGATTTGTGAGTTTCTCTAACGCTCCTAGATTCTCCTCTAGGTTGAATTTATCACATGGTATGAGATCTTGTTGGATTTTATTGATTTTCAGATCAATTTAGAGTGTTTTGAGCTGCAATTTTAGAGGAATTCCAGATAAAATCGAATTGTTTTGCAGGACATTTGACAATTTCATCACTATTAGTGCAGGCAGAATTGGAAGCTACCCACAGCTTGCTAACACCTTTCAAATTATTCAATGTGAATGAAGAGATGGTGATTCAATTGAGGGTCAAAGGTCTTTACAGAGTTACCATGGGCACAGAGGTGGAGCCAAACTCTGTTGTGGAGAAAGCCAAATAATTTAACAGATTGGATGAAGCATATGGATTGTTATGCCTGAGCATCTCAAGAGATATCTTGTTCCACATTGACATTTTAACAACACCCAATGAGGTATGGGTAAAACTAGAGACATTATTTGGGAAAACTGATGAACTACGTGGACACCAGCTTGAGCCCAGTGCACTTTGACACTATCCAAGACTTCTTCACCAAGTTTAAGTCACTTGTGTTGTAGCTGAAGCAATGTGGCATTAAAATAAAGAGGACCAGTTGATTTTCTCCATCCTTTCGAAGTTGGGGCCATATTTCTCAGTTTTTGTGAGCACATTCCACTTCGGCAAGTTAACACTTCGAAACTGGCAAATGCCCAGTCTAGCTAGCTTCATGGAGTCTCTAACTTGGGAGCAAGATAAGCAAGTCTAAATGGGTACAATCAAGACTAAGGATCAAGCCTTGGCCATGGGAGTTTCAAATTCCTCAAAGGGAAATCCCAAGACCAAGAATTCGAAGTTGTCAGAGAAGAAGAAACTAGAAAAACCAAAATCCAGTGATGGGGTTCGATTCCTCCCAAGGAGAAGGACAAGAGGGGAAAAGAGAAGACCAAATGCACCTATTGCCACAAGGGATGGCATATAGAGAGCTCATGCATGAAAAAAACCATTGACCAGATGGCGCAGCTACTGGAGAAGAACAACATTCTAGTCCTTGACATCGCAATGAAGAAGGATGGCACCTCCACTTCAGAGGGCAAGGAGAAATGTCATGCTTTGGTAGAAAGTACCTCTAACTCTTCATCTTTCATAATTGATTCAGGGGATTCCAGACACATGGTATCCATAAGAGAGCTCTTCTCCTCCATGCATTCGAATGCTGGCCCAACAGTTTGAATGGGGAATGATTCAAAAATCTAGACTAGGGGGATTGGTAGGATTGACTTAGAGCATCGTTTCTTCAGTGATGTGTTGTATGTACAAGACGTTGCAACAAATTTGCTGCCAGTATATCAAATGAACCATACAAGAGAGGCAAATAGGGTGACCTTCACTCCATACATGGTAGAGATTGTAGAAATCTCAACAGACCAAGTCATTGCAATTGGGTATGCAGACCACCTTAAGAGGATGTACAAGTTTTCAAACTTCCTCCCCACTTCCAATGAACAAGATCTTCTCTCACATGCCAATGATATTTTCAAGCCATGGCATGAGAGTTTTGGTCACATGAACTACAAGTGCCTCCAAGCACTACACAGACATGAGATGGTGGAAGGACTTCCACAAATCAAATCATCAAATGGAGCATGCATTGGGTGTGTAGTTGGGAAGCATCTAGAGCAAAGCTATGAGAAGGGGAAGGCAATGAGAGCTACACAACCACTTGGGTTGGTGCATTCATATCTGATAGGTCCTATTCCCACTCCATCATATGGTGGATCAAGGTATGTACGTACATTTATCGATGATTACTCTAGATTCTGCTGGGTGCACTTCCTCAAATTGAAGTCTGAAGTTTTCGAACAATTGAAGATTTGGAAGGCATTGGTAGAAAATCAGAGTGGGCATAAGATTAAAGTCCTTAGGACTGATAATGGGAAGGAGTATGTAAACAAGAACCTACAACACCTTTGTGAGGAGAGTGGTATCCAAATGCAACACTCAACTCCCTACACACCACATCAAAATGGTGTGCTCGAGAGGAAGAATAGATCTCTCAAGGAGATGGCCACTTGCATGATTAAAGCAAGGGATCTAAGTCCCAAGATATGGGCTGAGGCCATTAGTTATGCTGCACACATGCAAAACATATCCTTCCACAAATAAGTAAAAGTAAAGACTCCATACGAGGCATGGTTTAGCCATAAACCAAATGTCTCAAATTTCAGGATTTTTGGAACTAGAGCATGGGATAGAATCCCTTCTGAAAAGAGGAAGGCGTTGCAACCACAAAGCAAGTAGTGCATTATGGTTGGGTATGGTGAGGATACTAAAGGCTACAAACTATTTGACACTTCCACACTCAATAAATTTGTTGAAAGAAGTGTGAAATTCAAAGAAGAGCCAATTCCATATTTCGAGCTTGCACCAGGGGAATGCTCCTCTCCTCAACCATTCGAAGATGTGAGTTATGATACATGCTCTATTTTTTATGATACGTTTGATATAAATATGGATGAAGATGATATTGTTGTAGATGATTCACCATCAAGGCCCAAGTGGGCTGAAAAACTAATTCAAGCTGTAGGGGAATTGGCAGGTAATCCCCATGAGCCTAAGAAGATTAGATCACAAACTAGTAATGCTTCCTTTGCAAGTGATAGTGATCTTGCTGAGAAATATTATATGCTGATTGGATATGACCCATAGACATATCAGCAAGCTTGCAATGACCCAATATGGCAAACAACAATGAAATAAGAGTTCCATTCTCTTCAAGAGAATGAGACATGAGAATTGGTTCCCCTTCCTCCCAAGAGGAAGCTTGTCCAATGCAAGTTGGTCTTCCGAACCAAAATTGCTGCTGATGGTTCAGATGTGAAACATAAGGCAATATTAGTTTCTAAGGGCTACTCTCAAGTCCACGGTGTTTATTACACAGAGACCTTTGCACCAGTTGCAAATATGGACTCCATAAGACTAGTTCTTGCAATGGCAGCTAGTAAGGGTTGGCAAGTGCACTACATGGATGTCAAAAGTGCATTCTTGCATGGTGAGATACAAGAGTATATTTATATGCAAAAACCTGAAGGTTTCCAATAGGATCCTTCATTGGTATGTAGGTTGAAGAAATCATTGTATGTACTAAAGCAAGCCCCTAGGGCTTGGTATGCTAAAATGGATGCTTTCTTTCTCTCTATTGGCTTCACTAGATGCAAATCAGATACTAATGTGTACTTGCAGCAACATGTTGGTATTTTTTAGGTTAGTGTACTCTATGTTGATGACCTTCTCATTACAGGTAGTTGCAACAATTCAATTGGTTCAATTAAGTCATCTTTACACAGTGAATTTGCCATGACCGACCTAGGATTGCTAAGGCAATTTTTGGGCTTGGAAATTGAGCAAAGTGAAAGGGGCATCATTCTGAGTCAACCACAATATGATTCAGACCTGATAAAGAAGCTTAACATGCCTGAGTGTAAGGCAGCCAAGTCTCCCTTTCTTTCTGGCATCAAATTGTTTGAATTTGACAATTCTCCATTGGTAGATATTACACTCTATAGGAAACTAGTGGGAAACTTTCTATCTAACACACAAAAGACCTGATTTATCTTATGCTGTAAGTGCTGTAGCAAGACATATGCACCAGACACATGAGCTCCATTGGAAGGCTACAAAAAGCATTCTTCAGTATGTCTAGGGTACAAAGAATTTTGGGGTGCACTATTAAGCTAGTTCTTCACTCCAACTAGCTGGATTTTATGATTCAGATTGGGCTAGAGATCCCATTGACAGAAAATCAACTTCAAGTTTTGTATTTATGATTGCTGAAGGTCCCATTTTCTAGTCAAGTAAGAAAAAACACACCATTTAACTTTCATTAGCAGAGGCCGAGTACAAGGCAACAATCAATGCAACTGCACAATGTGTTTGGTTGCAGGGAATTCTTCAGGAATTTGGTGTCACAATTGATTCTCCAACCAACATTTGGGTGGAAAATCAAAGTGCCATAAAAAATATCTACTGATCCAGTTCAGAAGCAGAGGACAGAGAACATTGAGATCCATATGCACTACATCAAGATCTTAGTGCATGACAGGGTGATTTCTCTGCAGTATTGCCCATCCACTGAGCAAACTGCCGACATTTTCACCAAAGCTTTCACAGAGAAGACCCTCACTTACCTGAGATATTTGCTTGGGGTGAGTGATGGATGGTGATTTTATGCTATTTATTGCAGGTTTCAGCCCCATGTCCATTCTTGAGGGAAGGTTTTTGTCCCATGAGGTTTTCCTTCTTTCCTCGGTTTGTATGGACAAATAAAATTTATGAATTATGTAATTGAGGTGACTTGAAACATTATTACCAAGGAATCCTTCATTTTGAGTGTTGTACTAAGTTTTTGGATTAAGGGAGGGTGTTAGAACAATAATCCAACCATTAGTACCTTAGTTTCACTCCTTAGTCAATTTTAGTGCATTGTGCATTCATACACTATGGTGGTGGACTTAGGGTGCTTAGTTTGACCAATAGCTAGTCAAATTAAGGCATTTACAGCCACATGAGCACTACAACTCAGTCAACCAGCCAAATTTGTGCCCTCATCATTGCTAGTGCACTCCCATTCATTGAATGCGGACAACTTGGTTGACTAGGAGCGCTAGAGATGGATTTTGTCCATTTTTGGCTTGATTTGGTGCATTTAATGCCACCTAGAGGCTCTAAACCACCAAGATTTCCACACCCACACATGCCAAGCTGTAATCATTTCCCCACATCACCTCAGCCATGTCCACAAAACAATTCGTGGCTTTTTGGGCTGATTTGGAGTGTGATTGGCCCACCCAAGGGGGGTTGATGCCAATTTGGCAATTTTCACTTGTACAGTCACAATGGGCTCCCAAAGTCTCAAAAAACTATTATGATGTAATATAAACCTATTAATAACATGTTTTTATGTTAGACAGTCAAAACTTAACCCATTTTTGTTCACATAATGTGTGTAAATTGCTTCTCATTTCATGGTTTTTTGTTGGTTTTGCAACAAATTTGATTTGTGAGTTTCTATAACGCTCCTAGATTCTCCAGTGGGTTGAATTTATCACAAGAACACATGCCAAACCTTGGAAACTACCAATGGGCATGCTCTCAAGCAACCAGCCGTGTTCCCTGAACAGAAGAACCCTGGGAGGAGCACCTGTGCATGTGATGTAAGATTGTCAGGGTAGTATTGTGACACAAAACACTAAGCCCATGAACACATGAAATTCATAAATAAGGAGTCCCATGAAGTGTACTTGGGCTTGCAGTTAGACCTGGCTGGTGCTGCCTTGGTTTATGTATTTTCCTTGGAGCAACCATGGCACAATGTTGCCCCTCTGCAAGCATCCACACTGCACGCCAACAAATGTGTATGCATAGATACACCAACAACATGATTCGAAAAACAAAAACAACAACTGCTAAAGTAGGGCGAATGCCAAACCTTGGAAACTGCCAATGGGTGTGCTCTCAAGAAACCAATTGTGTTCTGAGACGGAAGAACCATGGGAGGAGCACCTATGCATGTCATGTAATATCGTTAGGGAAGTATTGTGACGCAAAACACTATGCACATGAACACATGAAATTCATAAATAAGGAGTCTCATGAAGTGTACCTAGGATTGCAGTTAGACCCGGCTGGTGCTGCCTTGGTCTATGTCTTTGCCTTGGAGTAACCGTGATAGACTGTTTCCCCTATGCAAGCATCCACACCGCACGTCAACAAATGTGTATGCATAGATACATCGACATGAGGCAGAAAGAAAAAAACAACAACTGCTAAAGTAGAGCACGTGCCAAACCTTGGAAACTGCTAATGGGTGTGCTCTCAAGCAACTAGTCATGTTCACCAGACAGAAGAATCCTGGGAGGAGGACCTGTGCATGTCATATAATATCGTCAAGGAAGTATTATGATGAAAAACACTACACACATGGACACATGAAATTAATAAATAAGGAGTCCCATGAAGTGTACCTGGGATTGCAATTAGATCCGACTGGTGCTGTCTTGGTCTATGTCTTTTCCTTGGAGCAACCGTGGAAGACTGTTTCCCCTTGCAAGCATCCACATCGCTTGTCAACAAATGTGTATGCATAGATACATCAACAACATGAGGCAGAAATAAAAAAATGACCATTGCTAAAGTAGGGCACGTGCCAAACCTTGGAAACTGCCAATGGGTGTGCTCTCATGCAACCAGTCGTGTTCCCCGGACAGAAGAAACTTGGGAGGAGCACCTGTGCATGTCATGTAATATCTTCATGAAATTATTGTGACACAAAACACTACACACATGAACACATGGAATTCATAAATAAGGAGTCCCATGAAGTGTACTTGGGCTTGCAGTTAGACCCAGTTGGTGCTGCCTTGGTCTATGTCTTTTCCTTGGAGAAACCATGGCAGACTATTGCCCCTCTGCAAGCATCCACACCACACATCAACAAATGTTTATGCATAGATACAACAACAACATGAGGCGAAAAGCAACAAGAACAACACAAAGATATTTTCAATAAATTGAACTGACCTGAGACCATTGATGATGCATTGTTGGAGCGAGGACGACCCCACTTGTTGAGATATTAAAACTGGAAATGATCATATTCAGATGCGTGGATATTCAAATCAATTTCCAAGATGCTACTTTTCTTTATTCTTTTGCCTTTGTTTTTGGGACTAAGGAAGCTTTTCTTCCTCTTCAAAGATGACTCGAAAGCACCCAATCCAGTGGTGAAGTAAAAATCCATAATATGAAGATTGTTTGCCTTATCCAACAATTTTTTAACTACACCCATGAACTGCTCGGTCTTTCTCAATGTACTAGGAGGACTGTTTCTAAGCAGGTCTAGGTAGCCAAACAATTCATCCCTAGCTAATTGAAGTCCCTCAACATCTGGATCAACAGTATAAGTGGCTGTAAACGTTATATCACCATCTACATGTAAGTTTGGTGCCTCTATCTCATGAGGGGTATCAAATGAAGCATGTGTTACATCATGATCTGGTACTGGGATTGAATCTCCTAATGGGAAATACAACCAATCTACCGTTATAGTATGCTTGCACATGTTACCGTGAATAAACCATGGGAAATCACACGCTATAAAATTGGCATGATACCAGGTGACAAGGTATTTCTTATGAGGATTTGTTTGACTCCTCACCCAATAGGCATGAGATATGCTCTCATGAGGGAAACAATCACTGTTCGAAATTCTTTTGCTCTTTCCATTGAGGATTCACACTGCTTCTCTTTCCTGTAGTTGTTCAAGTATCCTTCTTCTTTCATAATTTCTTTGAACCAATACATAGGTTTGACATTTGTCAAGAGCACATATAATAACCAGTCCATTTGACGAGCACATTTCTTCCGTCGATCAGAGAGAAATTTGGTCTTTAGGTAACAATGGTAGGATTCTACAACATTGTTGGTCTCTTGATTTGCATGCAAAAAATCACGACAGCCTTTAACCCACATCCTTGAAAGTAAAAAAACAAGTTAGTGGAAATATATGGTAATTATGAAACACTTAAGCAAAAACACAAGAAAGAGTCATCTGCACTTACGAAAGGTATCACCGACAACCCAATTCTTGTGGAGATAGTCCAAGAATCCCCCCTCATCAACAAATTCATTGAAAAATCCTTGTATTGCATTGGTCACATCATTGTTGGAACAATACTTCATAATATAACTTCACTTACTGAACATTGCACTTGCCCTATCTGGACTAGTGGCCAAATTATTGACATTTTTTAGCCATGCCCTTCTTACATGCCAAATGCACAATATAACTTCGCACTGTGTCATCCTCCTGCAATGTTCGATGTGTTAAAGTGTGACGTTTTCATAATAAAGACAAGTTCAAATGAATAGTAACGATAATGAATATACCTCAATGCAGTTATCTCATCCAACACATCATCAACCATGAAGGAATTGGGTTTCCAATCAGGATGGAGTTGCTAACACCTATTCATAAGTTGCTCCAACCAAAGTGCAATATCTTCAGTTTTATTTCGCGATGCAACAACCCATGCAACCGACACCCCACTTTGTTGTGAATCAAATGCAACTGGTGTGTAAAGCTGGTACTACCATACTCAAACAACACATGAAGTGAAAACTTTTTTTATTAAAGAATTGAATGACTACATATTGGATAATCATATTAAAAAAACCATGGGAAACACACACACCCCATATTTATTTGTACTGAATGTTGAATCCATGGCTATTAAACTGTTATGACATAGCTTGACCATTGTCTCCAACATCCATTTCGTTTGGATTCCAATTATGAAAGGCACATCTGCACCATTGGGCTTTTGGTATAAGAAAAAATCCTCTTTATGTTTTTGGTACCAAAGATCGACACTCATCTCACATTTTTTATGGAGTTGATAGTTTCCTTTGCTCAAATGACCATAGATGTGTACAACATCCTTTCTGCTCAAGAAGAAGTCCCTATCCCAAGCTGTCGCATCCAAGTTAACATGTTTCTTGATGTGCATTTTACAAACTGAGTAAACTGGAACCTAAAAAAAAAACTTTCTACATAGGAGACTATGTCCCTTGAAAAATTAGGCTTATGCAGAGACCTGGACTCTCCTGAAGTGTCATACAAACCATGACAAGGCCATCCTTGTTTGTCTTCATGCTCATATAGATTATATGTCAATATTGCAGCCTCAGGATTTTGAACCATAACCTTAACTATAAAACGACATTGGCTTCTCCTCTTCTTGGAAAATGAGGCCCTACGTTAGCTGGTTGTTCTCCTCTTTTGTCCTCCGGACCATAAGAACATGCATAAATACATACAATTTTTTTTCAATGTCCGTACATACAACAAATTATAAATGCGATATCATTAATAACATATAGATAATACATTATTGAGATACTTACACTTCATAACTCAATGAAGCAATATCCTTTTTCCCTGGTTCTTTATTTTTTCGTCGGATGAAACTTCATGGAGCATCAGGGTTCATTTCTTCCCCCCTAATGAAGTCAAATACTCTATGGGACAAGATTTTGACAACACGATCAAAGCTTCCATTTGTTCGATTAATTTCAGACCAAACAAGATCTTTGGAGGAAAAGGTGAGCATGTGTTTAGGGTCTTGCATTTCAAGTTCCACGAAAGCCTGCCATTTGCCTTGCTTTCCCATTTTGAATAAATTCCTACAAACAATGTGCAAACACATTACGGAAAACAAAACAAAAAACTTGTTATCTTTAAAAACATGCTTGCAATTTAAATGACATGGAAGGCTCCATGAACCATTGTTTCCAGTGAACTTAACAGATGCCCTTATAAATGGCCCTAACAATATTTATTATTTTTAAGAACAATGTTCATAAGAAATTTCAAAAAGGATTTGCTTCTTTCTAATCATGTATCAAGTTTTGGATTTGAGGCTTTCTCCCAAATTTTGTATTGTTTGCGCCCGGTGATTATTAGTGTATCATAATCAAACAATAATGCTTCAGTTGAGGATTGTTTTAGAATCTGCTTTATATTTTTTCTTTTGGGAAGTTGTTGGGATCCGCCTTCATGCCTTGGAGATTTCTTTTGGTAATCTCAATTGTAATTGATATTATTCTCCCTACTCCGAGGTTTAATTCAATACATTGAACATATGATGTATTTTTCTAGTAGATGTTTGTAGGCTGTTTCGTAATTGTCATATGTTGGGGAAGCTTATTATGCAGTAGAAAGAAAACATTCTAGGACTGTCACAATATTTTTAACTACAAGCAACAGAACTATTTAAGGATCCCCAAAACATGCATAATGATTTTGAAGTGACAGTTTCTTAAACGTAGCATCATATTTGCAGCTCTTAAAGATGGTAGCCTTTTATATTTCCTTTGAAATGGCACATAATTTATCTATGCTTTCCCTCAACATCTTATCTCATCTACTACCATATTCATAGACTTGTTAGCATCCCGATACATTGAAATAAGGAACAGATGATACCCAAGATCTCTCTTCCACTCAATAATTTTTTTTATATAGTTTGATGGTTGAAATCAACCTTTTACCAAATTCTGGACTACAGTCAAAATATTGATATAAGTCAAAATTATTTGGAACATAGCTTTGTTTTAATGCTTAATGCACAACTGGAAAATGGGCATTGCATCTAATGCAGATATATTAATATGAAACAAAGAAATTGTAGAGTAAAGGTTTAGTATCTAGCTATCATATATTCTTTCTTAAGCCCACTATTTATTTGCAGAGTCACAATCTTCTTTACTTGGATATAGTTGCAATGCTTCTTATAAGGACTGTTTACCAGTCTCAATTATTCTTCCAAGCTCTTCGTCAAACATGTTTGTGACACCAATTTATCCGAGTCAAATTTGTTCGGTGTAGGTGGATTGTAGGTGAAAACAGGCTAGTCTAAAAATTGCTCACCATCTGGTCACAAACAACTTACAACACTTAGGTGGTTTTGTGATAAATTTGTGGAAGTAGATAAAATTAATGGTTGTGCCCTGTCCAGAAGGGATGAATGACATCAATATGAGCTTGATAGTTGTTTAAAAGCTCAAAACTTGCATTAATGTCTCACATAATTAAAGTAAATTGGGGATTTGAACCAACTTAATTTCATTTTTTATGATAAAGATTCGTAGAAACTCACTCTTGAACGAGAAGTTGAAGACCTTGTCAATGATTTACAAACACTTCATGGCACAACTGGTAGTTTGAGATATACACAATTACACAGGTACACCTATTTTCAAACTCCTATCATTCCTTTGGTATTTCTTATTTCTTTGGTTTTTGTAAGGTTGTTCCAATCAAACATTCATTCCCTACTAAAACTAAGGCCCAAACTTGTGAATTTAATACCTTCGACGACTTGTTCTATGATGTTTTTGAACCACATCTTACAAGAAAACATTCTTATAAACTCTAACAAGGTGCTTTCAGTAAATTTAGGGGTTTTAATGATAAAATCCTACTTAAGTATTGGCTTTTTCCCAAGCTATTGTCCCAACCAATTACCATTTTCCAAACTTTGTCTCTATGTGCATTAAGTTTTATGAACTTTCTCAATGAAATGTAATATGATAAGATGGTTTTTAAACTATTTTTTTTGTAAACCCTAACTCAGTTTTCCAAAGGATATTATTACATGATAATTATGTCATGTAATGATGAGACTTTAATAAATAAATTTAGATCTCTAACCCCTATTTAAGTAAGAGATTTGTTCTCCAAATACTTTCCAAATAAGAACACTCTCTCAATTATTTCCCTACCTTTGTAGGCCAGTGTTTTTCCTAATTTTTCTAGAGAAATTATATCCATGATTTTCCTCATTCTTGGTCCTCATCAAGCTTGTCTACAGATTGATTCTTTCTGTATGCTTAACACTATTTGAGAGTGCTATAGACTTCAACCCATTGGTAATCTCGAAGAAAATTCCTTCCACCACGTGATATCCCACCTCCACTTCTTCTTGCTAGCTTATAAAACTGGCAGCTCCACATATCCAACTTTCTCTCAGTTTATTGGGTTTCTTTACGCCTTGTTACATTTGGGAAATCTTATGACTTCCCTCAACCCTGTTGTGAATTGAAGAGGCATAATATCCTTTGCATTCCTGCAGTACAGACTGCATTGTTCCATTTTCCATCACCGTTTACATTTTGTTTTTTTTCTTTCCAAATTGTTGTTCAGAATTATTGTATACTTTCACACCCATTTCACATAATTCAACCGAGTATAAGCATGGAGGGGGGTTTTGGTGGGTAGCACTGCCAACTTTGGCAGGACTAGGATGGATGATATTATCCCACTACTTACCTTTCATTAAAGAAATGAAAAAGGCACCCTATGGATCGTTGGGATGGGCATTAGTGGGAGAAACATTGGCTTTCCTAAAACCACACTACTCAAACAGAAGAGGAAAATTTCTAGACAATCACTGCATAAGGTGAAAATTCGTCATATGTAAAACTAATTTCACCCAAACACCGATTCTTCATTAATGCTCATTATTCTATATTCTATGTGTGTTTTATTGTTTTGTATAAACAAAGCAGTGGTTTTCAATATTGGGATGCATGTGCCAACATCTTAAGCTCGATATATACATCGTAGAACCATTCTATCACGCGGGGAAGGAATTGTGAATCCTCGGGGAATGGTATCTTTTGCACCTGCCTTCGCTGGAATATGGTTAAAGCCATAAGTGTTTAAACTCAATTTTCAACCCCGCATAGACTTGCTATAATAATTAAGAAGGAAAAGTGACATTCCATCAATAATATCCTTACCAAAGGCTGGTGTTATATAACCTGCTGTATTGCACACTTTTTCGCTGTTGTGAGAAGATTAATATTTAAGCTCAAGAGTTGTTATTAGTATCTGAAGCAGGCAAATAATCCTGGCAGAAAAATGGTTAGCCAGCATTTTGTGAGAATCCAAATAACAGTAGTTTGAAGCCACGACTTGAATCTAGAACTCATTCCGTGGCGAGCGCAGAGAGGAGGGGTTGAGAAGAGGCAGAGCAAGGCGTGAAGAAGAGACGGGATGGTTGTTTGATTCATGCAGGGAGAGGGGGACGTAGGTGGGTGGCATTAATGCATGGACAGGGACGATGACGACGACGGACGGAGGAAGGTTGTAACGGCGATTCGGGGCGGAACGGAGGGTTGGTGAACGGGGTGACGGCGACGGCGACGGTGGGAGAACGGGCGACCGGCAACGATGAGGAAAGGGAAGCTTGTGGCTGGAGGACCGGTGCGAAAAATCTTCGCATTGTTAGACTCTTCCCATTTTTATGGTTTCAATTTGACAGCTGCATGTGAGAATCCCATTGCATTGAATGCATTAAAGACACTCCCATTGCCAATAACATTAATGTACATGCGATAGTGACACGTTGAATGAATACAAAGCCCGTTAGTGAATGCATTAACTACCATCATTGAAGGCATTAACGAATGTCTAGGAACCTGCGGTAGGCTGGGCAATAAGACTCCATTTCGATTAACCAATCAGATGTTAAATAAATGAATTCGCAATAATGAAAATAAATAAGAAATTTGAATAGCTAATGTAAAACTTTGGACACTGAAAACATATTTAAGTCAAATGTAAAACTAATTGTTATTGAACGCATACAATATACATGCCTTTTGCATGTATAATAACCAAACATACTCTTGAAAACGAAGCATGCACACATACCAACAAGACAACACTCCTTTAAGTACATAGACATATTGGCTGTTTATGTTTTTATCTGACCTTATAATTCAGGAGTGATGAATAAGTCTGATTATTAACAGACTTAGTACTCTTATCTACATTTTGAATGCTGGCTGTTTATGTTTTTATCTGTTGCTACAGCTATATTTCTTGTTTTGTTTTCGGCTTGTATTGCTGACTGTATGCAACTTTTTTTGCTGTCACTGTTATGTAAAAGTAGATTACTACTGTGATGATATCCCACTATGGGCTGTTGTACTAGGGACTGTTTGAGTCTCCCTAAATGTAACTGTTTAAGATGTCTTTTGATTCTAATGAATATCAAAGACTGGTATTTTTTCCTCTGAAGAAAAAGAAAAAAAGTACCTAGACATATTGGCGAGACAAGACATGTGAGTTGAATATATAAAAAGCTTTGATGTTTCATTGAGTGGAATTTGTACACTGTTTAATGGATTGTAAGTTTATGTTCTATGCGTCTTAGGCCTTTTCAAGAGTGCCCGCTTATCAATTGTGCCTCTCACGCCATTTAACCACGGTTCAACTTTGTGTAGAATCATTTGTCTCTTCTGGTTCAATATGTCTTCTGCAAAATTGATTATCATCTTTCACCTTCACATTTTCTTCGCTAGGATCGATGGCGTCACCATGCATTTATCTGGGAATCTGCTCCCCTATAAACACAACAAGCACATGCTATACATCATATCATATACATTCGACTGTGCATTTTCAGGTTATACCTGAATCCTGATGTAATTGCCTGAATGCCATGCTCATGGCGTGGTCGACATCTCCAATGATTTTGATGCCAAGCTTAAAACATTAGAAGTGAAGGACTGCACTGCAAACCAGGTAGAGAACATGGGTAGCACATATAGTGAAAGAGGAGGAGTGCAGTGATATCATAATGCTCGGCTGCAATGTTGATATGTATCCCAACATTTATCCATGAGTTTGCCCATTGTCATACTAATACACTTAAACCAACGTCCTAAAATTTCTCATCAAATATTATAGGATTCTCTTCAAATTTATTTGTCATGAACATTGACTTTGAAGTTACACCCACGTGCATCGATGTCAACTATTCTTACAATGCAATTTGAAGGGCATTTGAATTAGCCAAATCAAAGTTAGCTAAAGAGACTGCTACGATTATACAAGAAGGATTTGTAAGTATGAGATAGCCATTGTTATACGAGACAAGTCCAGTCCACCATAGTGATGTTCAACAGATATGGAGAAAATATTTCCAATCGAATGGGATTATCTGAGATGCCCATGTTGGCTCCAACTTCCCTCTCTGTTTCAGCCTGCATTACTTTAGCAGTCGACGAGTTGAAACCCACCCCTCAACATATAGGCTTTACAAAATTTTGTGCTCAGGGAGGTTCTAATTACAATTATTGAAGATTCACCATTGATCATCCCATGATTAAGATTACATGCATTTCTTCCCATTGAAACCGAATCCATCAATAGACACATACAATACTAGCACAGCCACAACTAAAGTGGTAGGTGAAAGCAGATAGATGTAGGTAGCTACTTAATTTTGTGGAAATTGATTAAGACTAAACATAAGTTAATTTAAATACCAAATTGTTATAATTATCCATTTAAACTGATGTTTATTGAAAACATTTAAACATAACAATATAGAATGACCATGAAATGAATCTAGGCTATACACTTATTACAGTGGTTACACTGGGTTAATCTTGATGCTCTGCTCAAACAAGTCTAAAATATGAGATAATATCTAAATAAACAAATTTAATTAAAGGAAATTCCAACACAAACAGGATAACAGGATTAAAGGGACTTCTTCACTTCATGGCTACTTGAAAGACAAAATCATAAGTACATGCCACTCATTACAAAACTGTTCAGTCAAATATAATATACCTGCCATAAGTTTTTGTGTATCATATCTCTGTCAATTAAAAAAAACACAGTACTGCCCTCGTCCACTCTTTGTCCACCAATCAATAAATAATTTTGAATATAAATGCATCAATACACTGACAACAACCTAGTGGGAACCATTCTTGATCAACGAGAAACTCTTTGATTTCTTGACAGTCATTTATCGGGTCATAAAATATTTTAGAATGATGAGCATCTTGAGAAAGTTATTCTTTGTAGTTGATAAATAACTCAAAAAAATGTGTTATCTGAAAGCCTCAAGGTACTCAATGTGTTAGATTGTCGCTCTTTCTGATTTTGTTGGAACCTGGGTTTACTTCCACCAGCTTTAAAGAGAGAGAACTCGAGTAATAGAGTATTGCTCAACATAATTCTATTTCTTTCTATTCGATTTAGATCTCGGGTTGCCTGAAGATTTGAGAATCGATATACACATTGTCGTGCATTAAGAATCCATAAGACTCTTCTTAATACAATCTCTAAATACTCTTATATTATCCTCCATAATGTAACCATAATCTTTTTTATTATATTTTTGGTAACAGATAATCTACCTCACTACAGAGCAGAGCAAGCTTTGCTTTGTTGACAGCACAGCATAGCAGGTTCCGTTGACAACACAACAGAACCGTAAAGGAGCTTGGTCCAGCTCAACTGGGTTTGCAGAAACCTCTAGACCCTCGTATGTTACCTCTTTCAATACTCGTTGCAGAATATCCACCAAAAACTTCTCATAGTTACTGACAACAACTCTTGATTCAATTGGCCTGGGAAAAGTGAAAACCCTCGCTGAATATAGCTGGTCAAAGAAAGAGAAGCTGAGGTTGTAACTTGGAGCTAGCTCTGCACTGCAACGCGTGGCAAAAAAAAAAAAACCCACGCTTCTGATTGAATGATAAATTACTTTGCCATTGTGAATGCAATAGGAAGCTTACCTCCTGGACTCAACCTTCCTTGTGCTGCACTATTGGTATCCATTAAGAGAGTAGCAGAAAATTGAGAATTGGACTCTTGGCAGTGGTAAAAAAAAATCCATAGGTGTCAGCACCTTAGTTATTAACCCTCTATATTCCTTCATGTTTCTTAAAGACTTACAATAAAGGAAAGGTAAGCAATACTCATTGGAATATTTGGTAATCAAACTCCAAAACTCAACAGCGTGCAGTGAAACAAGATCCATCCTCCTCATTGAGGGTAATCGCATATAAGTTAAGGTGCAAGCTTCCCTTAACGCATTGATGCAATCGAAACCAAGCACTCGAATGCAGCCTCTCAATCCTCATAGGGTAAAGGGAACAAGCCGTCTCCTCAGGATGTAATCCCTCTCTCCATGTCATTATCAAAATTCGTACTAGGTTCCATCAGTTAATCAAACCAAACCAATGAGGTGTAAAATTGTAGAATTTTTTTATTTTTTTAAATGGATTTAAATTAATTTTAGCTCTTGAAAATTAAAATGATTCACATTTGTCACATTAATTTTTATTTTTTAAATGGATTTATGTCATATTTAGAATATTCTTCTTTAATAAAAAAAATTATTTTCATTCTTCAAAAATAAAATATAAAATTTTCATTAAAAAAAAAATTATAAATATTTTCCTTAAAAAATAGCATAAAACATCATAAAAAATAAAATACAAAATTCGACATTAATGCAAAATAAAAAAAAAACTTTGACTTTCAAAAAACAAAAATCCTTGCCAACTCACAAATAACTTGAAAATATCTATTACAAATCCCTTTACACTCATTGTTGCAGTATTTTATATCCAAACATATTAGTGATACTTTATATGAATGCTATATCATAATTTGATAATTGCGCGCACACATATATAATATTTGTTTTTTGAAAATTTAAATGATCATATTTATGGGAAGTGAGAGAAAACTAGCCATAGTAAAAAAATAAATGTAATTTTCCAAAAAAGCAAAGAGAAATTATAGAAACATTTAGTAATATTAAATTATACATATTTTTCAGAAATATTTTGAAAAACAACCTTGTAAGTTATAACTTTTAAAATTATTAATAATATTTTGAAAAACAATATTACAATAATCATTAAAGTTTTTGGGACAACAATATTTTCAATATAAATTAAACATGTTACTTTCAAGAATGAAAATCGGAGAAACTGAGTAGAGAAGATAAAATTGTATCCACAATCATATATATATATATATATGAACATTGTTAGCTATAATGATGTGTATATTAACTATCCGTACAAGCATATAACCTTAATTCATAACTATAGTGTGTAAACTTTATAATGTAAAGGCCATGTGGTTACAATACGAAGGAGTTTTGGGTGCCACCTAGACTCTATACACAAAATTTGCAAAGTATGCAGAAATCAAGAGTATGACTTATAAACTTTATGCAAAAATCAAGAGTATGACTTATAAACTTTTGATGTCAAAGAAACGTCTAACAAGATTTGCAAAACAAAGGAAGACGTCTATAAGACATTCTAAACTAGCAATTGTACCCAGGGTCCAATAACAACGCCGTGTTGCAAGCTAAGCTAAGCTAGATTTACCACTGAGTTTCAATGTCCAAAATGTATGATTAGGGTTTTATCATACCATTATCATAAGAATAAAATTATAAACAATAATCAATAATCTTATTATCACAACGCTGTAAACAATTATAAAGATTCGTTCACGGGGGACACCAGTAGCGGGATAAAGCCATGATTGTGTTCTCCCAACCCTGGTCAGTCAAACAAATATAGGTAACCGCTAGCATAACCCCCGTGCAGTGGCTTATAAGTGTATATCAAATGTGAATCCCCTCGACACCATAATATAGTTTTTCAGGATGGTATAAAATACCTAGGCTTTATGTTAAAGGTGCTGAGATGTGAAGTTGCTAGGATTGAATTCTATTTGAATATAGTTTAACATTAACATATGTTAATGTATATATATATTAATATATGTTAGTGTATATATATTTTGGATTTCATAGATGCATA
>LPNX011139090.1:736635-748469 GCA_001517045.1 Pseudotsuga menziesii
GGGATGCTTTATGCTACCACCACACATGCTTGGTCATTTTTAGTAGTCATTATTGGTTATTTCATTGTTAGTAGAATGTATCTTGATATGTTTTTTTCCATGGAAAACTTTCTCGAGGATTTCTCACATTTCATGAATGACACAAGGTAAATGTTGTTGACATAGAACATATATGCTTAACCTCGAGGGATTGAGGTGGATTTGAATTTGTGAGCTCTTTAGCTAATATGATTTCAACATGGCAAGTCAAACCACTTAAGCTAACCCTAGGGGGATTTTTGCATCTCACTAACACATGCATGGATAAGTGAAAATAATTGCACACACTTTTAGTGGAATTTATCTCTAATTCATAGATGTAATCGACTATGATGGAAAACTCCGTATTGCATTTTCCTAAGACATGAATATTTGTTCATGTTGATCCAACCAATAAGTAGGGATCACAACTTGTGCCTATATATAGATTGGCTATTCATACTGTAAAAATTAATATATTCATTCACACAAATATTGACAAGAAATCAACTCCAAATTCCCATTAAGTTTATGAGAATGTATAATAAGGTATGGACAATTTGAAGTTGAGCAAAATATCCAAGCAACTAACTATTCAAGTAGTCATGATATGACATTTATCTTCTAGTTAAGAGATACTAAAGTTGTTTTGTCTTCTAGTTTATTATGTTGTCTATATTGAACAAAGTACAACAAATCCCAAAGAGGAAGAGACAAACAAGGAAGATGATTAGTTTTGACTATTGGTATTCCATGTGCTAATTGTTGAGCCCTTCAACTATATCAATATGTTGTGTTGTGTTGTTGCTTGTCTACAACAAGAATCAATGCACCATGTTATGCATATCACATGATTAAAATTTATGCCTATATGACTATTGTCACAACAATATTAAAGGGCGACAAAGAATATTAGTGTATCATAACACAATGATATTTTTCAACTTAGTTTGTGTTGAATACTTACCACTATAATTTGTATCTAGCAACAAACCTCTATGCTCATATAAATGTCAAAGACAACAACCAAATCCACATAATCAAACTCTTAATAAACCTCAAATCAATTCGATCAACAAATTCTAAACCCTTTCTTATTTCTTATCACCATTGGAACCCACATAAGCTTTTAAGATGATAACTTAAAAGGGGTGACTTATAGAAGATCTTAAAAGTGTTGATCAATACCTTATTTGCAAGCTAAACTAGGGCCTACCCTTCTAGAAGGATCTTTGTGAGTTGAGTTGATCGATGCCCTTGATAGGGTTAACGAGGGCTAGGTGGTACCATTCATAATGAGAGAGTTCATTAATGACCATTTTACTCCATAGTTCTCGAAGTGGCCATTTTCCTTCAAAGAAGTTTATGCTTGGGAAAACGAAATCCACGGTTAATTATTGGTTAAATCTATTGCGACACCTAAATTGTTCGAGAATGACAGATGTCATCCTCCCAAATAATTTCAAACATAAATGATTTTGAATCCCGTAAAGAAAACCGAGTTTTCAGAATTCTACTCGACATAAACCTCTCAATCCTTGCATATTTCGTCAGGGATGAGTTGGTCGATCCATCATTGAAAGTAAGTCCATTCTCGTTGGAGGATTTTGTGCGAGGTGAAAATTCTAGGAGTTCAGGTTCTGAATCTTCCTCTCTCTTTCTTTTGCAGTTTAGCATTTAGTTTGTCCACATGATTTTCCTCTGGTTTATAGCCGGGAGGTCTCTAATGCCTAGCTAATCCTAATGAGTCAATTATATTTGTTCGATGGTATATTCGTCTGTGGTTGTTAGGGTTCCTCTAATGTATCTCTCATAAAATTTGCTCAGGGTTAGGGTTCGTTTAATATTTCCACTACAAATTTTGTACAAGCTAGGAGCTGGGCTGTATTGCATTGTATTTGACAATTTCTTTTGCATCCATTCATGCATGCTTTCCCATGCTTTTAAATAGCACAGTCGATAAGGCTCGTAGAGAACCCAAGGGTTCTGATAAATAGAGAACTTTTATCTATTTTCCTCTCCATGTATTGTGATATTAATGCGGAGGAGGCTTAACAGTCCTCAATCCTCTGCAGCTTAGAGGAGGTATAAAGCCCTTTGTGTTTTTTTCTTCATAATTTCTCAAGTTCCTGATAAGCCCTCTTTGGGTTTTCTGCTTTATTAGGGCAATTCCCGTTGTCTTTGAGCTACCGATTCTGGAAATCGTCACGGCCGCCCTCCCATATTCTGCGCTCTTGAAACCCTAGGGCTTGTCTCCGCTTTGGGCGGGTAGATTTATCTGCGACTGTGCTGAGATGGACGCAGCTGCTGAACCTCGGTGAAAATGGCAGCAGATGGTTGAAGCTACTGAAGCAATAATTTCCCTTCGCATAAGCCCACCCGTTGCTCTCTTCTTCCCCTCCTCCATCCTGCAAAACCCACGCAGCTGCTCTATTGCTATTGGGAATTTGAGAAGATCTGCCTTTAGTTTTCCACGTCCGGGATGTACTGATCAACGATGGCGATTATGGTGATTATCCGAGTTGTAGGTAACTGATCAAGTTGTCCTTATCTAACCAAGAGTTCAATTTTTGTTTTCCCAGAATCAGAGTTGTCCGGGTTCTCCGGATTCATTCAAAATGGGTCGAAGTGGTTTGCCATGAGGCACGGCTGTCGCGTGCCGAAGCTCAACAGGCCTCTGGACCAGAGGCGCGCTCTGCTTCGCGGCCTCACCACACAGCTTCTCGGGCACGGGCGGATCAAGACTACGAGGGCCAGGGCTAGCGCCATGAGGAAATATATCGACAAGATGATCACATTGGCCAAGGGAGGAACATTGCACCAGCGAAGACAGGAATTGGGATTCATATATGACAAGCAGTTAGTGCATGCATTGTTCGCAGAGGCACAGGAATTGACCCACTGACAAATGTCTTTCATCACAGATGGGATCGCTGCATAAAATAAAATAAAAAATAAGTTTGTGATTTAACCCAACAACCACCAACAAAATAAAAAAAACCTGACCAACGATGCAGATTACTTGAATCATCAGACGAAAACATCTGACGGATGAGAAAAAAAAAAAAAAACGCATTAACTTGGGGAGTCGACTCCCACTTGTTAAACGCCTTACGGCGTAATTATTTGTAACATAGTGTATATGATTCGATGGAGTAATGAGTTAAAAAAATCATGAATCATGGGTTTCAACCGAAATTTCTCAAACCATGGGTGTAAATATTTCTATAGAAGAAACCGTTGAATCTTGTTGGACCACTATTTGATATATGAGTTATATTGTACAATATAATCTAACTCTTAAGAATATCAAAGATTACAATTCGAATTTAGGATAACAAATATAGTTTTTTTTAATATTAAGTAGTAAAAGCAGTTATTGTGGGATGTCTCGGGGTTTTATAAATAAATTTGGCATATGAATGTACTATAACTTTAAATTAGATGATTAACTATATCTAATAATGTGAAGATATCGAATAATGAATTCAAGTTGAAGTTACATAAAGCCATGGTAGTTTACAACATTTTTTGCATCTCTCCAGTGTATTTATATAAAAGAGACCTATATAATGACTGCTAATTAACTCATCAAGAATATTTCATAGGGTCCCATTTACATTACTCACATGAAAGTAATTGTTTTCTTCCAAAAGGTTATAGTTTTGTATATATGTGTGTGTGTGTGTGTGCGCGTGTGTGGTTCATACCCAATGATCAGGCCACTACAGTCACAAAAATAATCCAAGGGGGCCCACTTAAAGGGGTCATGCCTTATTAGGTTATTTTCGGAGCCTATCCTCGACACCAACATGGGTTCCTAACCCCAAAGGACCCAGAGAGAATCATACCCTCGACCTTGACCTTATCTATCTTGGTATAGGAAGATCTAACCAACTGAGCTACCCCTTGAGGCTATATAGGAATCATCCCTCATGCCTTTTAAAGGTTGTTGATCTCCCCCATCTGCTAGTTGCTCAAATAAAATATGTAAAAGTAAAGGAAACAACCTTGAGTATTTATAACACCCCTCCAAAAAAAGAAGTTCCGAATCATAATGGGAAATGCAAGTATCTATGTCAAGGTTGTGGCCGCTCATTGGTAGTGGAGAAAGGCCCATGATACTAGTGTGACTTTGTCAAGGCCATGGATGCTCGTTGGTAGTAGAGCGATGACACCAAGAGAGCATAACCAAATGACCCGAGAAAATATTTAACACCACAAATCTATAACAACTCTATTGTAATAGTTGGATTTTGAGGCTAGAATGAAGTCAAGGAATTAAACTTGTTAATTCAGGCTTTCATCTATAACCAGTAGGTTATTCAAACTTAGAATCAGGCATGTGTGGAGTTAATTTCCAGCTATATCCGACACCCATTGCCGAGATTAAGATCTTTTAAGGAAAAAATATTGTTTCCTTCTTAGAGCCTTTTCATCACTTCAACAACTGACTTGCATATATTCATGGTTTCACTCAGTGTGTCACTAATTGTTGAGCTAGCAACAACTTCCCCAAGTTTAGTTTGTTGTTTTAATGAAAATAAGCATAAACTAGGAAGCTTTCATTTTTTTTTCTAGAATTGAAGCTTTGATTTTGTTGTTGGATTGCTTTGTGGTTATATTTGGCTAATTATTATGCACTTATTCATTGGTTAAGTTTCATCCCATCTTGAAGAGACCTAGCTTGAGTGAAATATCCCTAGTCTTCGATCGACTATCTTTAGCCATAGATTTGCTTAAGTTTTTTCTTGTCTTTGGGTTCATAGTTTTGAAGTCTTGTAACTAAGTATTTGAAATTTTCTTATCGCAAGTTTTTAAACATTTCATGTTTTTATTCTCTATGTACATTTTGTGTCTTCAAGAAACTTCTTTTTGGACCTTTGTAGTGTTTCAAAACACTCTAAATCTTCTATCTTTTGATCCTTTATGACATTCCACAACTTTCCAAAATTTCCATATCTTGATCCTTTGCAAAATGTAAATTTTCCTCTTTATTTTTTCCATTTCACATCTTCTTAACATTTTCTCTTTCATGCAACTACGAGCACACTGCAATGTCTCATAAGATGCATCTTTGGTTGAGGTGTGAAACACTATGATGTCCCCATTTTTAGGTTTCCTTTCTCTGCAGATGGGGATGACTTTAAGGGTTTATGTTGGCTTGATCAAAGGGGTAATTTGATGAAAATAGTCGTGAGATTTGATGGTTTAGAGGAGCTATATGATGCTTTTATAGGCCCATTTATCATATTTCATCATCAGGATCACTCCGCAATCAAATTTCAATTCCAGTGCAATTCAATCGTTCCCGTAAATGGGGAGTATTACTGAGCATTATTTAATGGAATTCACTAAGTTTGTCACTTTAATAAATTATATAGGACGGGTAGCTTGGTGTAACAACTCGTTAGAACCGAGATGAAGAGCTTTAAATGTTGGAGAGGATGGAAAATGTCATCCATGCCCAAAATTGTTTTAAAATGAAATAAATAAATTTTTGGAGTAAAAAGGCTTAGTAAATTAATAAAGTGACTTTTGAAGAAAAGTGAATAAAAATATTTATAAAGTCATTTTATAATTTTAAAAGGGGGTAAAAAGACATATGAAGTTATAAAAGGGATTTGGGATGATTCTCTCTCTCATTCAAGACATTTAATTTTCAAAAGAGAGATTTGGAGAGCTCTTGCGGCTTTGGCTCTTATGACGAAATCCCTAAGAGAGAAATTGGTTTCGGTGGTGAAACTATCCATCCTAGTTTCCTTAGAGAGGAAGTATCACTCGAATATTTCACTATGATTCATTTTCAAGAGGGAAAACAAACTTTTATTGTAGATCTACTTAGTTTTAAGAGATTTCAATGCATTGGGAAGAGATAACTCTTGTTTGTGGGGATGTTGAGCATATTTTATTCATCATTTCTCCTTGTTGCTGCCATATGCTGTCGTATAGAGGGAGATCTATTTCATTTCGATAGAGAATCATTGCCAAGGAAGAAAACCCATCATTTGGTCCAAGTCATGTGTACCTGAACTGAGTTGTGTGACTGTTTAGAGGGCACACTCACCATCACTAGCTTGCCATATCCCATTTTTGTTACTTCTTTTGAGAAAGAGGGCGTTGGGGGATGTTGGGGCAAGAATCTTGAATGCCTAATGGAAACATACTCCAACAATTATTTTCAAGATTGGATAATGCCAAAATTAACCAAGTTGTGACACTCTAAGAGGTCGTTTAAGTACCAGAAAGGCAGTTGCAAATATACATTTCTTAACAGTGCTCAGAAGAGAGTAAATGTGACTGTTGTACACAGTTTGAGTTGTTGAAGAGATGACTATCTTCTCTTCAGTCAAATCATGAAAACTAAGTAGGAAAACATTGTCAAAGGGGTAGATGTAATCTACAACCACATACAGAACTAAAGGTACAATATACATATGAGTTTATTATATCATTGTTCCATTGTCACAGTTGAGTCAAAATATCAGTCATCTACAGGTCTTCAAAATTGGTTTAAATATGATGTAATTTCATTTCTTTTATGACTATCCTAACACATTTGAGATATATTTTATGAGTGTTAAATGTAACCGTGTATCATGAGAAATGAAGGTGATTCTATGTGCTGAAAAAATGATTGTGGGTGTTGTAATCTCACAGATCACACAGGGTTACCAATAATACACATTAAAAGCATACATACATAATAGAGACAAGAGATAAGAACAAGTAGGTAGAATAATAGATTATATTATAGTGAAAGTGTCAATACAATACAGAGAACTAAACCGAGTTCTCATCTGGCTCAATAACCTAATATATATGAATTACAAACAGTTACAAATAACTACCTGTCGGTTCGATCAACCAACACGACCTTATATGGCTGACCTAATCTCTAATTAGTCGGCTATCGTTCTAGTCGGCTTACCGACTTGCTCCTCCAACATCTCCCCCGCAAACAAAACATTTCTTCGTCCGAAGAAACAGGGAGGTACCAAAATTTCATTGCCTGTCCCAAGTAGTTATTTCTGTGTTCGACCTTCATGGGCTATGAAGTCTGATGGTTGGTCTTTTCTGTACATAGGCTTCGACAATTGCTTCAGCTGTCACTGCCATCTGATGTTGGAATTCTGTCCAACTTTGCAGTATTTTTTGTATGTCGATGGTTAATGTAGTAAGGCTTGAGAGTATCGATATTTTCTCTTGAATGGAAAGGTCTGCTATCCTTTCCATGTCGGGACCCATAAACTGGTCCTTTTCCTCTGCTATCTCAAAAAGTCATTTCATCTGCAGGTAGATGATGTATAATTTATCTAAAATTGGGATTGCTTGCTGCACCCACTGGTGTTCTTGTCGCTTGAGCTTCTGCGACTTGGCTATTTCGAGCATTATTTGATTTTTAATTGTGCTTTTGAGTGATTCCTCCATGCTTTTTCTCTTCTCAAGCGCTTGTATTTCTTGTCGGTTCTGTCGGGTTTGCTGAAAGACTTGCCCATACTAAGTAGGCCAGTCTCGTAGTACTCCTTCTGTAATAACCGATTCCTCCATGTGATCTTGCAGTACCTTGTATGCTTATGAAAATGCTGTGTGCCGCTGCATCAACAGTCGAGCTGTTTCTTCTTTTTGATCCTCTCTTGTGTTCTGCATCTATGCCTGCAGTGCCGACACCACGCTCTCGAACAACTGATAATATTTTTCTAGTGGCTTGTTGGTGTCAACCTTTGTCGGTCCTGGTATCACAGATTGCACAAGGTTTTTGCATTTGTTGAGGAACTCGACTTGTTCTTTTTCATTGTCGTCGAGCTCCTTGCATCTGTTCTGGCTCCTTGTTTTTGCTTCAATTGCCAGTGTTTCCAGGAGTTGCCCTAACTCTCCATCCCTCAGCTTGGTTGCATCGAATGTAGTGGTCGACCCAAGTTGACTGATGTGGACCATTGTCGTCTAACTTTGATGGTCCTTCTTCTTTTTATCTTTCTTTCTTTTTTGCTTTTGTTGCTCCGCTTGCTTTGGCACCTGTGTACCTGTAAGAGTTAGAATTGGCTTGTCTGGTTGCTGGCTAGTAGTGGTTAAGGGTATTTCTGGTTGGGTCGGTTGGATGAGTGCTACAGCTGGTTGTGCATCTGGTTGGTTTTGCACTAAGGGTCCAAATGCAGATGTTGTTGGCACTAATGGTTGCAGCGATGGTAGTTTAGGTGCAGCTGGTTTGATTATGGTTTCTGGGTTGGGAGGTGGTGGTGATGGCGATGGTGAATGGTCAGGTGTGATTGGGTTGGTGGAGATGTGGTCAGATGTCGGGTCGTGGATCTGTGGAGGTGAACCTTTTTGAAGGTCAGAGAACAGTTCGCTGATTTTTCGATTTATCTCATCCATGTTCTCTCCTTCCTCATCTCCTGTCAGTTCATTGGCTGGTGGGTTGGGTTCGGGGATGGTCGGAATGAGGGATGTAGTCCGACTTATGACAAATTCAGCTTGGTTGTCAGGGTTTCTTTGAAATGTCGAACTTATGACTGCCACAGTCCTCGGCCTCTGGGGTACTTGGCCAGGTTGAGGAATGGGTAGTCTCGATCCACCAACTTCGAACAAGGGGCATTTGGTGGTGATTTTTTGTATCGAGGTGAGTAGCTCAGGAATTTTTTCAATATATGCCTGGAAGTCTCCATCTCGGTCGAACCTCTCCTTCAAGGTTTTCGGCATAGCATTCTTGCATATGTTGATTGGGCTTATAGAAGGAGGTTTTGGCAGTGCTTCTTGTATGATTTTGGTCGGATATGGGGGTGGAGGTGTAGATACAAGATCGACAACATTTTCGGCCATTGAGGTATTTGTGATTTTTTCCTTCTTCGATCGACCTTGTTGTGCCCCTGCTTCGACGAATCTCTGGAACTGGGTTTCCACCAGAACTTTGTTTGTTGCAGCATCTTCTATAATGTCACAGGCCGTAGCTACTAGTTCTTCCTCGTCTTCCAAGGACTCTGCAATGATAAGCTTGCGCTTACCCTTCCCCTGCTCCTATTCCTGAGTTCTTTTTCTTTTTCTTGAGGCTGCTATCTCCTTCGACAATTTGCATATGTTTTCTTTGGTGACAGCATACTCGGGGTTTTCAGTATCTATCTCTCCCCCTTGGTCTTGATTCAAGACGATGCTTTCTTCAGCTAGATTGGTTACCTGCTATTTTGTTTGTGTCTCTTCCCTTTGTGCTGTTGGTGGTTTGATTATAATTTGCAGTCGACCGGTGTCTTCTACCGGTGTCTCCTCTGACACAAATGTGCTGATGTATAAACTGACCTCATAATCTTCTTCTTTTTCTTGGTCTGTCAATGGCTCTTCTATTGATAGGTCTATCTCTTTGGCCCTTGTTGGTATTGACAATTTTGTACCTGATTGTCGAGCTAGCTCCTAGAAAATCTCTTTAACTGTCGGGTAGTAGTTGAGAGTCTTTGCCTTTGCCTTGGCGCCCTGCATATACCATACCGCGGTATGGTCGAGTTCTAATTGGATGTGGGCATTTTTGGGCAGACTTTGTTGGATGTTCTAGGGAACCCTCCATTTGGTCGTTTGGACTTTCAATTGTTGGAACTAGTTTTCTAACAACACTTTGCCTTTTGCTAGTTCCTTCATTGTTCCATTTTGGGAAACGGTTTGAATCTCCACATATGGAATTTCATGGGTTCTTGAAACTGCTTATCCCTGATAGGGCACAAGGAGTACATGACTATCCATATCATAAGGGATGGGAACCTTATAATCCCTCCCGATTCCTGGCATTTTTCATAGATGTCTTTGAGCATGTCGACGACGTACTTAGCCCATCTGTATATTTTTCCTGTGTTGGCAATGGTATCCAGTGCCTCCAACATATCTAGTTTGAGGTCGCTTCCTCGACCTGTCAGTGTAAGCTCAGTTGCTATGATTTTAGCCACAACTTGTGGCATTTGGGCTTGTATTTGGCTAATCATTAACCGTTTGGAGTTCTTGCTTGATGCTGATCCAGTTAGTTCCTCTACCAGTCCTTCTTTTATGCCGACTGGTACAGGGTCACCTTGGTTTGATAAGCCAGTCAATTTGTAGATTAATTCACTGGAGATCTTGATTGGTCTTTCGAAGTAAAATCTATCGTTGTGGTATCGACTTATGATGAATTTCACTGCTGTTTCCTTTGTGCCTCCAAAAATGGCCATGAGCGGTGCGTTTATGTAATTCACAATAGTACTGTGATTTATTTTCTCTGCAGCTTGTGTAGGCTTTTTGTCGACATAGGCCCATTATTTAATCTCGGCCCATAGTTTCTCCCATGAGCTCTCCTGAACCTTAGCGTTCTTGATGTTTTTTAGTCTCCTTATTAATGGTGTCTTTGCAGTATGTAGTTCTTTAGCCTTGGATGCAGCTCTAGTTTGTTTTGGTGCCATCTTGTCGGTTTGTTGGTCGACTTTACTTCGGTATTCTTGGCTTTCAGTTTTCTGGTTGCTAAGTTTCTCTCTCTGTTGGAAATGCTGTAAATGATCCTTTGGCAGTTCAGTATTTATAGTTGATGCGTTTGGAGTTTCTGTCGATGGGTGTATTAATGGAAAACGTGATGGTCCAGCACAAACACTTGAGTTTGTGTTAATGGTGATTTGATTTTGTCGCTCGTAGTCATGAAGGCGTGATGTGACTTTCGAGGTCGTTGGTCGATGCCAATCATCTGAGCGGTCGATGGTGTTATGTTGATGGGCGTGATGTCGGTTGTCAAAGTGGTGATTTCCTATCATACTTTTATGTATCTTGGTTCTATTTTGCTTTTTGGATTTTCAGATTTTTATAGCTTTTGTTTAACCGTTATGGTCGTTATATGTTTTTTTTTTAAAACTTGTTTAGTTTTTGTACCGTTTTAGTCGAGCACCATTAACAAGTTTCCGAAATACTATGCCTTGTGTTACGGAGAGAAATTCCTATGGCTTGGGGTACCACAACAGACAGCTAGACTCCAGAAATCAATCTTTCCCAATATGCAATAGAAATAAACAATCTAACACTAAAGGATCGAACCTCGTACCTTATTCCGGACGGTTGTAGTAGATCCCCGTTGAGCTTTCCAATCTTCAGCTTGAATTGTTGTAGCACGTCCTCAACAACAAGTAAACAATACAAGCATACTATATTTCATGGTGTTAGATCTATTCTAGCATATATAATCAATAATGTAAAAGCATTTGACATATTCCAATGGAAACAATATTCATTCAAATACACATTACTGGACATGAAAATATATTTCTATTAATAAGAATCAGAGATTACAAGTGACAACCTCTGACGACACGTCTGCGAATCGGAGAAACTGAATCCCCCACTTGGGCCTCCACCACCTCAATCCTCCATCACTTCGATAGCAAGCTTACTAGTGAAAGGCAAGCTTGGGAAGAACACAACAGTGCTCCAAGGGACAAAGGGATGCAGACTCAAGCATAAATCTTGGCAACAATGGACTATAGTTTTGTTACTCTCAAAGTTCTCTCATCATCTATCTCCCTCCCCCTCTTTCAATGTACCAAAGGGTTCCTTATATAGCTTCACATGGGATAATGAAGGGTCGAATCCGAGTGATCTCAAGGCATATGGAAGGCCAAGAGTCGAATGAGTCGGATCCAAGTCAAGGAAAAGTCCAACAAGATTTGGATTTATGCACACATCCCGATGTACGCGGTTATCGGGAATATATCCGCGTATGTACGCGGTTATAGGGGTAAAATCCGCGTATATCATTTTTAACATAGTTTTGGGGATGATCAATGATACATCAAAGGATAAAATGTGGTCCATTGGGTCTAAAGAGT